>JALLAY010000415.1:0-15661 GCA_036939635.1 Cyclotella baltica | reverse complement strand
GGAACTGGTTGTTGGCACTCACAATTATTTCTCAATCTAGAGAAATGGGCATATTAAATGTCTAATTTCGGCTGTAATCAAACTCCAACGGCTGAGTCGTTAATCCAACGGTCAATCCTAGTGCGGAAAAATCGGATGCCAAACTCCAACACTCAGACATTTTGCCTGCCGGCATTTTTTTGCCAAAAAAAGCATAAAAGATGAACCGATCGATGCACCGCAACCTCAACCCCAGCAACCAACAGAAGCATTGAATTGAGATCGAGGAGTATCGTCAATCGGGGAGCATCTTACTCTCAACTCCAAGTCTCGGTCGTCGCCTTTGAGGCATGCTTTAGATCATACCCCAGACCGCGAAGGAAATAGGAACATCATTGCTTTCGCTTTTTCACCTCAACCATGTCACCCAAACTCAACAATGACGAATTCACATCCAACGAACCAACACCGACCCACATCCAAAAACGCCCACTACCCTTCGCATGCACCGACGGTCCCGCCACTCCTCTAATGCCCACCGAACCATCCACAATGCAAACCATAGCCGGAGTAATGGGCAACGTCTTAGAATGGTATGATTTCGCCCTGTTTGGGTTCTTTAGCGACGTTATTGCCGAGGTATTCTTCGCCCCGCCGGAGGAGAGTGATGTGGAAGTTGTGCAGCAGGATGATTTGGGGTTTGGTGGGGAGATTACGTATGAGGGAGCGGATACGGGCAATCTTATAAAAAGCTTTTTGGTTTATGGGATTGGTGAGTAATGGTTTGGTTGGTTGTGTCTTGAAATTACTGAGATATTTACTTACAAGATGAGTTGTGTTTATATTGTGATTGACTTGTCATTTTAGCATTTTTATCAAGACCATTAGGTGGACTACTCATAGGCTACATAGGAGACAAACAAGGCAGAAAGCAGGCATTGGTTTTAAGTCTGTTCCTCATGGCATTCCCAACCTTTCTTATGGGTTGTCTTCCAACATATGAACAAATTGGATCATGGAGTACCACTCTCTTGTTATGTTGTCGAGTGCTGCAGGGAATGAGCGTGGGAGGCCAGCTGCCTGCTAGTCTAATTTATACTGTGGAGACAAAGCCAAAGAATAGATGGGGATTTTATGGATCATTAGTCATGGTGAGTTGTATGTCTGCTGTTAATAAATAGAGAACTTATCTTATAGAATTTTTCTGCTGCCCTTTCAGATGGCATCTAATACAGGAACTCTCTGCGGCAACCTAGTAGGAGCACTCCTACGGTCCATCCTAACAGATGAACAACTATACTCCTGGGGATGGCGTATACCTTTTCTATCAGGGATATTAATTGCCTTTGTTGGGGTTTACTTGAGATTATATGGAGAAGAGGCCAATGCTCATGGTGGTGAAGATGATGAGAAAGAGGATACACATTGGAGAGATGTGTTTAGGAAAGAAAATTTACCTGCGTTGTTATCTGCTACTTTTACTCCCATGGTACGTTTACATTCCATCTTGAATCCTTCTTTTTGATTTTGGAGAATTCGTTCTCACCTTTAAAGTTACTCCTCTTCATTATCAATCAAGCTTTGGGGTGCTGGATTTTATACAACTTTTGTATGGATGGCTATCTATATGGAGGTGCTAGCTGACCCTCCAAAAGAGCACAGCTTTTGGGTAAATGCATTTTCAATGTTTTTTGGTTTAACATTACCACTGCCAGTGGCTGGGATGCTATCAGACTATATTGGAAGGTTTAAAGTCATGGCCACTGGAGCTATTGGTCTCGCAATAGTAGGACCTGTAGGTATGATTGTGATTTCAAGAGGAACTGAATTGGATGCATTCTTAGCTCAATGTACCATTGGGATTTTTCTCGCATTGTTTGGTGCGCCAATGAATGCGTGGCTCGTGGACATGTTTCCCCAAAAAATCAGACTGACAAGTGCCGCACTTGGTTATGATTTAGCCAATTGCACAGCTTCTGCGTTCAGTCCTCTTATTGCCACTCTGCTAGTCCAACAACGTGGTCCAAAAGCAGTTGGTGGTATTTATACTGTCTTTGCTTTTTGTGCATTTGGTGGTATGTTTTTGTCAACAAAGATTGCTAGAGATGAAAATTCTGGTGAGGTTCAATTTGAGTCTCCAAAGTTAGAACTTACAGATGCCCAACTCAAGTCGAAAGAGGTAGTTTAGGATATTTGAGTGTGTGCACATAATGTACATAAATGATCAACTGTTTATGTTAGGAGTTTCACATATCCAAGGGTGGTGTCTTAAAAACAAGAACACACTGTTTAGTCTGTTTGCACGCCTGTAGGATGAGCTAACATCATCAAGCAATTCCTCTACACCTGCTACCTCCCACGATTTTCCTCCACACACGAGAGACAGAAACTCATGAGTCAACGCAGTTGGAACGTTCAGCAGACTAAAAAGATGGACATTGTGCGCAAACACCATAGAAATCCCGCCCTGCCATCTCATGGAACGAAATCGCATCAATATTTCTTCACCTCTTTGTCTCATTTCATTGACAGTAGCCCCAACCATCACGCCATTATTGTCATCAATGATATTCAGCTCTAAGCCGATTGTTAATATCTCCCTAACCAATTCTAACAATTCAACAACTTCTGGAATAACATCACCCAATCTGTGGTCCATTCTATCTGCAATAACTAAGGGTGTGTTTCCGCACCAATCTCTCCAGGACAAAACACAAGGGGCTACTTCCAATAAAGCCATTACTTTTTCTACAGATACACGAGATTTACAAGCACGGTGCAAAGGAGTTTGGGATTGATTGTCTAATGATTTGGCACCATTGGGGTGCAAGTTGAGAAGGAGTTCGAGAACAGAGAGTGAGGATGCCGGGTAGGAAGCTGCCAGATGGAGTGGGATGGCATTGTAGGAATCTGTTTCGGTGAGATATTCTGGATATTGTGATAAGAGGTATTTGATGATCTAAATCAAAATGTAAATGAGATGAAAATAGTCACACATCAACACACATGAGAAAAAATGTTCACCTCAACATTGACCCCTTCGGAAATAGCGTAATGAATCAAAGTTCTCCTCCCACTGAGTCTTTCTCCGAGAGCCTCTGGACAAACATTAACCATAATCTTTACAACTTCTAGTGAACCCCCCAGAGCAACAACCAACGGCAAAGGGTGAAGATCGGTCCCTATGCCAAACCGATGAAAAGGAGCACGAAGGCATGCTGCCCTAGGATTTTGACGCAGGAGGTAGAGAACTTTCTCATCGTTGTATTTGATTCTATCACTTGCGAGGAAGGGACATAAATCTATCAGACTTAATAAATCCTGGAGAATTGATGTTAGATAACCAAGATGAGACAAAATGAGACGGAAAATAAACTGAATCTAACCTCGTCAGTGCAGCCTGACGGTGGTGGAAATGAATGGTTTGACTCTGTGTGTGTTACTGACATCGCAATCAATTAACCTTCTCACGGCACTCCAACCGGAGCCATTTTCACACCAAAGCTCATTTCGATCAAAAAAGAACAATCGCGAACCAATCAAAAATCACGTGCTTTTTCGTGCGTCTCGCAGGTAATTTGCAACCGAAAACGACATCCAACCATGGCCGCCCGATCAGTGCCGCCGTTGAAATGCCTGTCGTAAATGCATCGTCAATGAATGTCCTGAGGACATGGTCTGATTCGGTCCTGATTTTCCCTGCGCTTCTCCCAAAGCCATTATTGTAGTGTTTTTAAGCCTCAGGGATCGGGGATCTTTCAAACATGCTCTCTAGTGGCGACAACGAGACTAACGCAACTAGTACTCCTTCGCTAGCCACATCTGGAGACAAGACAGTGGCTCCTTCAATCACCATTTCTCCGTCTACAATGTTGACAAATGAAACAAGCAGCACCTTTCCTCCTTCTTCTGCTCCCACTATTGTTGGATACAACGATACCAATGCTACTTTGGCTCCTTCAGTTGCTTCCAATGATACTAAACACTAATGCCACTCTTGATCCTTCAATCGATGAGTTTAATGAAACAATGGCTCCTTAGCCGGCACCTTCTAATGAGACTTCATGCAATGAAATGATCACTCCTTCCCCAGCTACTTCCATAAACCAAACAAATACAATGGCTCCTTCACCTTCCTATGAGAAAAACACCACATTGGCTCTAAATATTTTCACTCGAAACGACTCCAACCATGGCCGTCCAATCAGTGTCGCCGTCGAAATAGTGCCTGTCGTAATTGCATGCTGAAAATGTCGGGCCGCCTCGTCCTTGTCGTGGTTTTGTTTTGAATTAAATAAATGATATTGGTGTAGACGTTGATGTTACAGTACGTTTGATTAGCACGGGTCACGTAAAAGATAAATGTAATGTGATATGAAATTTATTATTACTCTCAACTACAAAAATAGAGATTTCATTAGATCATTACACAACCACAGTCGAATTCTTGATGCCATTCAACATCTCCTTTTCAAGAGCCGTTCCAGAAATTTCCAACCAGCTGGACTGAACACGTAACCCACTTGTTCCAAGGATGACATTCACTTCATCCTCAGATGACAGCTCAACCATGACATCTTCGCCAACAAAACTTTGACTGGGAATGTAATTATGTATAGATCATCATCAAGCTGCTGCTCATCGGCCAATCCAAAGGCACACATTCTTAGTACGTACGGTACCATAAAGAATCGCAGAACCGACATTTGGGTGCAACATCAGAAGTGGCACCGACTTTAACTGACGTTTTTTCCTCTGTCGATCAATGAATGCAATCATTTCGTCACAAGTTTGAACCTCATCGGTATTGATGGATTGCTTAAACCTGGCTCGGCGTTTGGGGTCCTTAGTAACTACTTTAGCCCAATCATCATGGTAAGTATCCACAAGGTGCGCTGCGTACGCCTGTCAAGTTCATCACAGATGCCAAGAGAATCTTCAATGATCAATTCCCTGAGAATGATAAGAAATAGATACAGTAAGTCTTAAGTTCTCAAATGCAATCAGAAGAGAAGGTGAAAGAGGACAGTATACTTAAGGTGTTCAATATATCCACCGCCATTCTACCCACTAGGAAGTTCTGCCTGTAAGGAGCTGTACGTTCAAGCCGATCTGCAGTGAGCTGTGTCTTCATCTTCATCGATGTCAGTAGCAAGCAATAGGCCATGGACTAGGTTCACACCTCCGTTACCTCCCACATAGAGGTTATATCCATTCTCAGGAGCAATCATTCATCATTCCAAAATCTTTGTCTTGAGCTTCATCACGCTGTCGGACACATCCACTCACTGCACTCTTCATTTTGTGGGGTGAGCGAATGCCCTTGTTCGATTCTCTACACACATCGCAAAACCTACAGAATCTTGAACAACATATCTGCACCAAGTAGATCCAAACTTGGCAGTTCTTAGGGCTTTGCCGTAGGCGTGATTCTAATCCAACCTCACCAAGCTTCTCCCAAATCTGAGAAGGGGTGAGGTTTAGGCGAGAACTCGGCTACATGATTTTCACTAACACATGGACTAACCTCTGGTAACTGGTACTTTGCTATCGTACTTTGGATTTAGATAGTTTTAACGATGCGTAGTAGATATTGTGAGACAGAGAAGACTAACCCGAATAAGGTACGCTCCAGTCCTTTGATTTGCATGTTAGCAAGAGACCGATCGTTTGTATCTTGTAGAGCATCACGGCCGTTATCGAGATTTTGTTCATTAGGATTGAACCAACTGCAGGCTTGCATATCTCACATTTCTCTTGCATCTAACACCGTGCAGTGAGTAACAATGGTAACAATGAGCATGATAATTCTGGAAGGCACGCGAGAACACGAGCAAGATCTGCAACGATTGAAAAGGACGAGCAGACGGCCGCTCATCAGCAGGCAGAGGAGCGGCATTTGAACGGCGGTTGTTGACCACACGAGGCAACATTTGGTCGGCTATTCGTCCATTGTCGAAGATCGATTGATGTGATGGGCGATACTATGATCTCGGTGGCGCGAGCCAAAATTTTCGACAAATCGAGCTTTGGTGTGAAAAGTGTTCCGAAAAAGGGTTTTTCAGGGTGCCGTGAGAAGGTTAATACTATCAGCATCTGGCAACTAATCCATGGCTGCTTGACTAGCTCTTTTGTGCTGGTTGGTGCTGGTGTGGGGATGGGAAAGACTGGCACCCTGACGCCCAATGAGTGCCCTTCCACCAAAGCCTGCACACTCGCACCGCGGAGGCATTGATGCCCGGGAACGCCCGACCGGCACGAGACCATGAATCATTTCAAACAACCATCGTATCAACTTACGCCATGAAACAAGCCAAGAGAGAGAAGGCATAGGAGGAAGGTCTACAATCTTATTGAAAACTTTGTCTATCATGACGAACGACCACGATCAAGTATCTGAGAGTATTAATGAGGAAGGAACTGGTGGGAATGATGCCAGGCGCCAAAGCACAGACAACATTTGCAGTGACAAAAACAATGACGACCCCGATGACCATGATGTAAATATGAATGGCGAATCAGAAACAACATGCAAGAAACGCACGCTTGAAGATGAAAACGAGGATGTTGCGGTAGATGACGAGCCCATGCCGACGCTCCCGTTGAAGAAGGCTCGGACAGCCTACTTTATTTTTGCGGATGAAAAGAGAGACGAATTGAAGCAGCTGGTAAGTGTTTCAAACATGTTTATTCGCACTTCATTCGTAGACTTTGAAGCTTCGACGTTATTCGCATTATTCAATTGAAATTGTCTGTTCAGTACATGAATAATTTATTTTCTTATCTCTCTAAATATTCCCTTTTTTATCGTAATAAAACTGCAGCATAAAGGAGAGGGAGTGGCTGCACTTGCTCGTGCAACAGGCGAACTATGGTCAGCCCTTGATGCAACTGAAAGAAAAATATACGAAACAAAAGCTGCAGAGGAAAGGGACAGAGTGTCTAGAGATATGCAACGTCTAAAAGATGCTGGGCTGTGGCCTGAGGCTGGTGGTGGAACAGGTGCCGAGGGGGAAACAAACGATGATGGCCTCATCTTTCCAGTGGCCCGTATTCGTAAGATATGCAAACTTGATCCTGATGTAAAGGGAATGTCAAAGGAGTCAACTATGCTCATTGCAAAAGCTACGGAATTGTTTTGCGCCAAACTGGGGAATGAATGTGTTACGATGGCTCAAATGCAAAATCGTAGGAAGCTCTTGCCAGACGATGTTGTGGAGGTGTGCTCAATGAAAGAGCGATTTATGTTTCTGAAAGATGATTTGAAGGACTTGGCAAAAGAACAATTGCAAGAAAGGAAGGAGAAAGAAAGAGAAGATAGCAAAGTTGGGGCGAAACCAGTGCATCAGGATAGTGGCAAAGCGTCTGTTAGTTTGTTGAACTATTTTTCTAAAAGTTCATGAATAAATTTGTACGCACATCATTATATTCGGGAATGAAGTTTCAAATAAAACTATATCTAATATGAGCATTACAGAATCAGATGTTCAGTGACTTGGGCTCAATTAGCGGCCTTGACAAATCAACATAAACATCATCAGAAACCGGATTAAAGCATAAGCATGCCAAGATCAGGTATTGGCTGACAATATTCTTTGCATATCATCTGGCTCTGACATTTTTCAATAGCCGACAAAATCTAATAGCATCACATCATGTTTTCCGAATTATATTACTCTCCCCGCTAGAGTGAGGTTGATAGTTAGCAGTCCATTTTGTTTTCATCAATCTCATCAATAGCACGGCACCACATGGTTGAATGTTGACTCCACCGTTCTGCCTTCACCATATCCCCACACTTTGAACAAACAACACTAGACCCGTCTTCCATCGCCTGCTGCAGTATATGCTGCCTGCCCTGCGCGTACAAAAACGTTGATGTATCATTAATCATTTCTTCCACAACGGCCATGGCCCTTAGAGTCATTTCACGTTCGGCAAGAGATTGATTACGAGCCACTTGATTGGCAACTGTTTCGCCCAATTCTGCTCTGATTCGATCCATGGCTTGTTGTGTTGCATTTGTTCCATGCTGCAGAGTTAATGCGTCCATCAATGCAGAGAGGGCATCAGTTGGATTGGAGGTGTATGATGAATTCGCGTACTGTAAGAGATGAGCTATCTGCTGTGACTGCTGTTGTTGAATTTGTTGCATCTGTGGTTGTTGTGTATGGGCCGAGTGAGCCTGCTGCAGGGACGAAGATCCACAAACATGAGGATTTGTGTAATTAGAAGATCCATGTAGAGCTGGAGTGGTTGCAGGCGATGGTGGGGGTGGCTCGTGCCCTTGTCTTTGACGTTGGGTCCGACGCGATCTATTCATTTTATTTCGAGTTTTGATTCAGCTGCCGCTGAAGTCCAATATTATTCACAAGGATTCTGGATTAATATCAAATGAAGTGTCGATGAGTGGAGATTAGGCTGTCTTAACTCTTATTCATAAATGTTAGATGCCCGATGTCAGATCGTGGCCATTACCTCGCTGTCTTGATCGTTCTAATTGGTTGCGATGAATTATGAACTGTTCGATCCTGATTTCATGGAGAAAATTGTCGGAATAGTATTTTCTACACAGTCCATAATGAGAAATATGGATCCAAATACCCCTTTCCGACAATCCCATAGTCCCGGGCCATGGTCGCCGCAGGTCGCCCCGCGAGAAGACCCACACGACCGACCTCGAGACCGAGGCTCACACATCGTACCGCGACCTCGCTCCAGCCTCCAGCATCTCTATCTCCCTCACGTCCACACCCCACCGCGACGGACCCGGACCTCCAGCATATAATTCCCTCGCCTTCTAATTCTGTGCAGCTGCTGTAACGCCGACGCCGATTAGTACTAACATTATCGACCCAGCCGCTCTCGAAGATGAACGATTTTGCCGTCGGTTCCTCTCGTAAATCAATCAATTCACGTCTTCCCCCAGAAGTCAACCGAATCTTGTTCGTGAGAAATTTGCCATTCAAAATCACTGCAGAAGAACTTTATGATATTTTTGGCAAATACGGTGCTGTCTATCAAATAAGATTGGGGGAGAGATCTCGTGATACACGGGGGACTGCTTTTGTCGGTGAGTATGTATGAGTTGTAAACTATGGTTTTTGTTATCAATCTTTCGGGCTGACACCCTTTCACCCCGAATCATTTAGTTTACGAAGACATTTATGATGCAAAGAGGGCAGTAGATCATTTGTCAGGGTTTAATGTCGGGGGGCGTTACCTTGTTGTTATGTACTACCAACCTGCCAAGTTCCAAAGGAAGGCAGATAATGAAGAGAAGAAGAAGGAGTTGGAAGAATTACGAAAGCAGATTAAGGCAAAGAAAGCGAAAATGGCTGCAGAGGAAAACAATTGATTTGGTTTGTTTGTGTCATCCTATCTGGCAAAAGAAACAACAACATGAATTTCACTGAGCAAATCAATTAAAATATCTAATTGGATTCATTTGAGTCATCTGACAAGCCCTTGTGGAGAAAAAAACACAAACATAAATAAGTCATACATTGATAGTTGCAATCATAGAACAATAAAAACTGTTGCGATTCAATACACGCCAGCATTTAACATTGAAGCAATTTTAAGTCCGCTTTAAGCCCATCTCAGGACAGGATGAAAACCAAAAAATGTAGTACCTAGATGAAAAGAGCAATTAAATTCCAAAATCTAATGGTGAAGCTATTTTAGGTCAACTGGCAATCCCATCTTTTCCAGCCTATCTTCAAGTGCAGTCTTCTCTTTTCTTTTCTCTCCTCTCAACACCTGTCCAAGAGTGCTACCTTCTGCTCTTTCCAACCCATCCACATCCAACCCTTTGTTGCGGATTTGTTTCTCCAACGCTGCCAATGTCCTTTTGAGTAACCTCTTTTCATTTCTGCGGTGTCTAACCGCCATGCGTTGATTGTAGTTTAACAAACGAAAGAGTGTTTTGTCTTTTATAATGTTGGCGTCATCCTCCTCAGATTGGGGGTATAGGTCGAGTTGATAGTTCACTGCCTCTACAACAGATTTGAGCACAGCAGCCTCGTTTGCAGGAGAAATAGTGCGAGAGTAGTCGAATTCAGAAAGTGCTTTGCCCCTAAAGAGAAAGATCATGTGCAAGTCTGCCTTTTAATTACAATACAAAAACTCAACGATTCGACTGATAGTGAAGCATTTTATATCTCACCTGGTATCTTCTGGTGTCATCATCATTAAACGAAGGAACTCGAGCATTTCAACAGGGTACCTGTCAGCATAGCATGGGAAGTCAACAGTCTGGTCTCTACCAACATTTTCAAGAAACTCAATCTTCTCTTCTGCCAATGGGTCCACTTCAATTCCTTCATATTCAGCTGCTAGCTTCTCTGTGCGTGGGGCAATAGACACCGTAACATCAACAGAGTTGTAGGGATTTCTCTCCAAGGCAAATCCATATAGCAGGAGCAATTCTGCATTTGACTTTTGACCGTATGAAATGTAAATCTTTGCATTTGTCATGAGATATAGGTCATGGGGTTATCGTTAGAACGTGAGTGATGTCCGGCTGAACGAGTTTTTGCAGATGCTACAAGCTTAACAGCACTTACCTGCTCCATTTGTTTGTATCCTCTATCGGCAAACAAAATCACCTCTTCGTCTCCAGTCTTAAACAACCAGTCTCCACACTCCCTTGCATCAATAAAAGCTTGCGAAAATGCTGAGTGGTTAATTAGATCCGCATATGGGACCATGGCAAGTCTCTCTCCAACCTGCAAGTTCCGGAGACGGATTGCTCGTGAGAATAGCATTGTGAATGCCCACACCCAATTGTCATATGTAAAGTGTTCCTCGGGAAACCTGTCGGGAAATTTGTTAATCAATCCATCATGTCCTCCCAGCAATGCATCATACTCTCTTCTTAACTTCATTTGTAGACTTTTTGTTGCAGCTACAACTGGGCTACCATTCAAAAAGGACAAATCCTCATCAGTCCAAGTAAATGTTGGGTTCACCTCTTCTACTTCCGGCAAAACACCAATATAAGGTGCCCATTTCGATTCATCTCCCATAACATACTTCTCATGAATCAATTGACACGCAATGGCCAAATATTCATTGACTCCCTCCTTCAGTGCATCTTTTCCCAGAGCTCTCCTAGCCGATTTACGAGTTATACATAATTCCATTGGAATCTTTAATAATTCATCTCCATCATTGATAGATCTTCGTGCCAATAGTCCTCTACCAGAGCTTTCGTTTGTAATTTCATCTTTTGTTTCGGTACTAATCGCCATTGGATGAGGAGCTTCGCCCCACGAAGATGATTCAGACAGGTACACCTCGCCTTCCTCTTCAAGCCATTTGATGAGTCGAGAGTTGGCGTTTAGTTTTGGGTTACCTTTGCCACGGTTGGGGCCAAGCAAGCCTTTCATTTTCATGTCCTCTTCGAATTTTCCTGGTGTAGTACCACCCCCTGCTTCAAGTAAAGCTGCAGTTGCACATAGGTCATGAAGTTGACATTAGATCTTGATCAGTAAACATATAACATATGTTAGAGCCGAAATATCTAACCTTTGACCCATTCAGATTCTGACCCATCTCCGCTTGACATAAAGAGTTGTTTGCTCCCAGCGCCATGGTTTTTAAGGACACGCGATAGACGATTGGAAGGTGCGAAAGATGATACAGTTGAATTCAATAATATTTTCTGCAATATCAAAGCAGCCAACCAATGGCGGCCACAGAAGCCGTCACGAGACTGCGCAGCCTTCGCTTTCATCATATCGTCTTCAATCAGATGGTTGCCCTGCCCAGCCACTTTGGTCTTCGGTCGTTCGCCTCCGTCACCCGTCACCTCACCAGCTTTCGCAGTCTTACTTGTGGCGCTGCTTGTGCCTCGTTTGTTCGTTGCTTGGTTGAGTTCTGTTGAGTTGTTGGTTTTGTTGGTTGTTGGTTTGGTTGTGTGGGTGAAAAAGTGGATCTTTGTCGATTGGCCTGCTGACGTTTTTCCCGCCAGATAAATTTAAAACGTGTGTAACTATAAACGTATCTTTTGGAAGAGATTGGTATCTCAGGGTATCTCTTAAAATGGTAACGTAGATTGGCATAAGAAAATACGTCACTCACTTCCTCTCACGTCCACATCAAAAGTGCCGTTGATGTTCGATGTCACGGTACACGGTCACGATTCACGATGATGAGAGATCTATCGCTTCGGCGGCCGGGCATCGCTTTGCTTGCTCGTTTATTTTATCGTCTCCGATCTGAATCTGAAAGTCGACAACATCATCTATGGCGTCGCGTCGTATGGTAGATAGTCCAAAGCGCAACAAGAGCACTTTTCAGTTCATAAACTCAAACAACGAAGAACTCAATTGGAAAGTACAAATATCTTGGTGTAATGAACATGAACAGAGATACATTTAACAAGAGACTGCTCGCTCTTTCAGCAATTTCGCTACTCAAATCGCAGCATACCTCACACGCTTTCCAAGCAACACATCCATCGATAACTGCACCACTATTCTCTTCCCGTTTGTTCTCCAGCACGGAAGAAAAACCTTACGTCATTACTCGTGGTGATGGTTCAACCGGCGGCGGCGGTGTGCCTATGAAAAAGTCCTCTCACAATAAACAAATCGACCTTGACTTAGATGAAGAAGACAGCAACCTAGTCCGTCCAAAAGTTGGAGCACCGATGCCAGAAGGCCGCCCGTCGTGGTTCCACGTCCCCGCACCGTCTCAGTCGGAAGCATCGCGTTATCAACAGGTGAAGGAGAGTCTGTCTAATCTTTCATTGCATACTGTTTGTGAGGAGGCGCAGTGTCCTAATATTGGAGAGTGCTGGAATGGTGGCACGGGAACAATTATGTTGTTGGGAGATACTTGTACGAGAGGATGTATGTTTTGTGCAGTGAAGACGGATGGAAAGCCTCCTGAGCCCGATCCCTTTGAACCGTTTAAGGTATGTCCAACTTTTATGATGATATCTCCTTTTCTTGTAGAAAAATTGATTGGCAACTAATAAACCACGTTGCTAGACTGCTGAAGCAGTAGCAAAATGGGGCGTAGATTATATTGTTCTCACCTCAGTAGATCGAGATGATATTCCAGATGGAGGTGCGCAGCACTTTGCCACCACAGTAGAACTTTTGAAACAAGCCAAGCCAGAACTTCTTGTGGAATGCCTTGTGTCTGATTTTCAGGGAGATCCTGATAGCGTAGCTACCCTTGCAACCTCTGGTTTGGATGTCTATGCGCACAATGTTGAAACAGTTGAAAGGTTGCAAAAGTATGTTAGGGATGCCAGAGCTGGATATTGGCAGAGTATTGGGACATTGGAGCATGCTAAAAAAGTTCAACCAGGATTGTATACCAAGACAAGGTAAGATTTGCAAATGATTGCTTCGTCTCGCCAGCAGGTTCATTTCTGTAACATTTTTTGTCAACTTTTCAGTCTTATGCTGGGGCTCGGGGAAACTGACGAGGAAGTCATCCAAACAATGAAAGATTTACGGTCTGTAGATGTTGATGTTGTAACCTTTGGGCAGTACTTGCGTCCCACTGAAAATCACTTGTCGGTTGTGGAATATGTAACACCAGAGAAGTTTGAACACTTTAAAAAGATTGGGGAAGAACTGGGATTCAAATACGTTGCTAGTGGGCCGCTTGTCAGATCTAGCTACAAAGCAGGAGAGTTCTATTTGACACATATGATTAACAAAGAGAGGGAGGAGCAAGCTTTAGGAGAAAATTGAGTTATGTATCGATATTTTTGCTGTGACCAAGAGGTACTTAATCCATTGACCAATATTTTAGCACACACAAGTGAGAAAGCATCATATGTTCCTTGTAAACTTCTTATCTCCCTAATATTGACTTTAGTGTGCCAATTGCTGCTCATCTCCACCAAATGTTGGCACTTACACTCCAATTCAGGGAACGTACATGATGCCACCACTTTTTTGGTATATACAAGGTGTCTCCTGGTCCTAGAATACATTCATATGGAACTGGGGCATGTTTGAATTCTGGATACTTCCTATGATCAGGTTTCTCAATATCCACAGCACTAGTGTTATATTGATTTCCATTCACTCCAGCATAATGCCATTGTGTGTTTGTGCCCTGTGATGCGGAACTTTCATTAGGAGGAAATAGGATTACTCGTTTCCAACCAACTACTTGTATCAGCAGATTGTCAAGTGGATCATAATGCAATGGACTTACTGTATGCCTTGGACCCATCCATAACATTGTTTGATACAATTTTCCCTCTCCTACATTGTAAGAACCATTAGGTTCACAACAAAAACTGGGAATTGGAATATCATCCAGAACTTGGTGGAACAACTCATTTTGGGCGAGGTATGCAACTTCTTGTCCTACATTTTGCCCACTCTTACTTTCGCCTTTATCCCTTTCAATACATAAGCTTAGATAATCCAAGTAATCTCCAAATTTCGTAGTAACTCTTTGACCCCTATTGTACCCCCCTATTTCCACTTCAACATCCATATCTTCTCCCACAGCTGCACGCCAGTACTCCAAGCTGCGCCAAAAGTAAATAGCATCACATTTCGAGTATAAATGACGGAGGAGATGAGGAGTTTGAGAGTGGAAATGAGGCCGAAGTGTGTTGGCTATTTCATGTTGATGCTGTTCGTTTTGCGGTTGTTTATTATGTAGTAAACTAATTGGTACATGTTGCGTCTTTGAGTGATAGGGTACTTGAGGGGCGGATGGAGATTCATTGTATGGATGATCTTCTGGGAGTAGTGACGAGATGTAGCGGCGGCATTGTCGAAATTGCTTAGCTTGCGAACTTTTTCTACGTGTGATTGTGAACATTTTGAGTGCTGGAGCGTCTCTTTACTCTCCTTCGGTATATATTTGCCATCGGCAGGTTATTTCACGAGTGGGAACGGGAACAGCGCCGACGGCTGACCGGGTTTGTCGACGGTATGTGATCTGTGATGGTGAGATTGATCGAACTGTTCCCGCCGAAATTTTGACATGCCAACGCAGATATCACGTAGGAATTAGTACCTTATTTAGATGTCAACTTTCACTCTCTTTGAATTTTGACCCGCCCGCCCGCCCCACGGGTTTGATGAGAGTTGAGAGAGCTAGCTAGCCGTCGGCCGGCATGCAGGCAGAACATATCCCCACAATTCGATCTGGCCACAGTTAAACATTATTGGAAGCTATCTGCCATCATGCCACCCGAGACCGATTCAACAGGCGAAGTGCCAGAGAGTGATGTCAAGGCCAGAACTGCGTCTACTTGTGATTTAGATAATAAACAAGAAAATAGTGCAATTAATGCAGCACCAACACTGCAATCTACAACTGAAACTTCAGTGCATGTGGACAAGACTTTGTCTGCACCAGTAGAGAATCAGCTGCAAAAACAGTGTTCGACGGCATCAAGTTTGTCTGTCAGTGTAATTGAAGAAGCTGCAGTTGAACAAAAACAAGCCGCAAAACCCGTCTGGCAATTCGGACAAGCTGCACCTACGACCGCAAACAGCAATGCCAATAAGAAACCACTTGATGTCTTTAATGAATACGTGAAATTCTTCTTCCAAAAGGCAGAGGTGTATGAGAAGGAACTTGAAAGACGCGAGAGTCATAATGATTTACAGACAAGCTTGGATCATGTTAGACATGGCAATGCAGAGTCACAGAATCATGGCTCAGATGTTAATTTGGTGCAAGA
>JALLAY010000414.1:0-15697 GCA_036939635.1 Cyclotella baltica | reverse complement strand
CCATGGTGCCCTAGCTGGGGCGCCTCCGTAGTTAGCACACTAGCACATTCTGTAAGGTTATTGCGCTCACTAAACAAACCTCTGCTTTTCCAATACAGAGCTCCGTTTATTTTATTTCCATTACTATCATCTATTTCGCAACAGTGCTGGTCTCCCCACTGTTGGCATCAATTTCATCGGCATCAATTTGCTAATTGGTTCTCGGCGGTCCCTCCGAAGTTTATTCGTCTGCACCCCGATTCATAAATCTCACCATGACATCCGGTCATGTCTCTTTAACTTCCGACGAGATCGAGGATCTCTGTCGACGCCCTATCCACCAGCTTACGCTGGACGAACTCGCCTACAATCGCCTCACCAAGAATGTCATCTCCCGTCTCCTTCATCAACATCACGTCCCTCATGATCAGAAGAAAGCTTCGAAGACGAATTTGCATCGACTACTTCTCACTCATCGCACGAATGTCATAGAAGCGAGGGCGGTTGACGAATTGGAGGCCAATACTCCATTCGACACGTCCAACACTGCGATTCCCGGCAACGTCAATGTGTCTCCTACCTCCCGAGCAACTGCACCGATGGACCCACCCTCGATTGAGGCCGAGACGCCTCGTGCACGGGGAACCTCACACCTTCTCCGACACGAGAGTGGCCATTCGCCCACGACCGACGGTGAATCTATCACGCCATCGCGGGGGAACACTCGTTTCACCTCTCCAATCGAGATCACGTCACCTGATCCACCCTCTCACGTCGAACCAACAGATGGCTCGGCTTTTCTTTCGGCTCGTTCGTTAGCTCCGGTGCGGGGGGATTCTCGACACCGTAATAATTATGGGGGGGTCGATATGCAACGTGGTTCGACTTTAGATGGTTCAACACGGGATTCGGCTTACACTACTTCTCGCAGTGCGACACTTACGATTGGAGCCATTGAGGATTTGTTAGAAGGACAACGCCAGGACATTGATTCAACATTTGCAACCCTACGTGCCGATTTCTCTCGCGACCTACAACAGCTCAGGGAAGATCTTGACAGTAGGTTTCGGGGGATTGGAGATCAACAGTCTGTGCTACGTGCCATTACTCCTATTTTAGCTCCTATTGTTGACAACATCTCTCGTTTGGATCAAGCCCTCCGTCTTCAGGTACACTCATTACAAAATATTTTGTATACCATTGACCAACGGCTTCCGGAAGGGGATTTTCCCATTAGTGACCTCATTCAACCGGTCCAGTTGACTCTTTTGCCAATGTCAACTCATCTCCCCATTTCCGACACAATTGAAGAGCAAGCTCCAACCACAGATGGTGACTCTACTATTACTGCACCATCCGCCCAGCAGGGTACCGATCATTCTGTACCCTCACATCATTCTACAGTGGCTTCATCTCACTCCCAACGACCTCCGGCTCTACAAGCGGCGGCTGACGAGACTGCTCCCTCAACTAATGCAGCACCTCCTGTCTCCACACCACCTCCATCTCACAACAACCATCCGGACAACTCTGATAACCCCAATTGGCGTAATCGGAGCGTCAATTTTGCACGGGGTCCTTTCCCAGGTCGTGGACGTGGCTTCTTTCGCCAAGCAGGGTCAAGTGGTCGTCCTTTCAATCAACAGCCACAACGTAGGTCTCACAATGATGGTTCATATCCTTCTCAACAGCGGCGTGAGCATTCGCAGATTGGCCCCGAGGTCCAGTCCAATCTCCAGGATGCCACTGGTGAAGCTAAGCTGCCAGAGCGTGAGGACGAGGCTCCTTCTTCACCCTCCCGTCACCCACTCTTCCCAAATGCCAACATTGATCGTCCAGATAACAACACCAACCACAATATGATCGACGCACCACCTCCCTCTCCACATGATCAGTCAGTTTCTATCCCTCCGGAACTCAAAACACCCAAGCGTCATGTCCCGAACCCTTATGCTCTCAGCGTTCGGCGCCATTGGTCTCCGATGAACGAAGTCGACCCAAAGCTTTCACAGGCACATTGCCTCTATCTCGGTGGCCGTGATGGGTATGTGGGTGGTCTGGATGAGACTCGGTATGTGGATCTAGGCTTTAATCATGCCTACTACGGTGAAATCTGTGATTTATTGGCTCGCTTGCAACGGAATTGGGAAGAACCTGAGTTCAAGGTCAAGGATAAGAACAATTTACACTCTCTGGAGAGTTTATCCATCGAGGCCTGGGTTGATTTTTATGAGCACCTCGCATCTGACATGAAGTCTCTCCATATTGGATTAGTCCCATTTGATGCTGTGGTACTTGGTTGGAAGTACATTGGTCTTGTTCTCCCTGGGGTTGGTGAAGAGAAGTACTTGCACATGGCTAGGGTCTTGTACAATGTTCTTGAGAACATTATTCCTGTGGACCATCCTACTGTTCGTATGTGCAACGACCATGATTCGGGTTGTACAAAAGATGGTTATCGGTGGTTGTATGGACTTCTCAAGAATTTTGTCCCAGGTTTTTGCCCCCATGCTGCTGCCAAGGAACCAATTTGGGAGAATGTGAAAGATATTTCACACTTTGCTAAGCTCTACAACTTGTTCTTCCGTCTCCAGGCGCTTAAATCCATCTACCACTCCGATATTGAACGCAGTCGAGCTTTTCTCTCGGGTATCAAGGAGAGCAATCTCAAGCCATCAATCATCAGTCTCCAGACAGCCATTACAAATTATGACAATCACCGTACTGATGAATGGGACATTCCTGGCTCATTGCCCAATGATCTCCTTATTGATGGTCTTGCCTCCACTCTCCTTACCTCTACCACACCACTTCCGGCCACTATGGAACTTTCCGACCGTCGTGCCAATGCTACCACTGAAATCCACTCCCCTGAACCCTCGGTCAACCAATCTACTCGATCTCGGGACACTGGATCTTCTGCTCGATCTACTGCCACCCCATCCAGCCGTACTCGTTCTCGTGACTCTTCCCGTGATCGCCGCCCTCCTCCTCGTCGCTACTCCCGTGGAGGCAGTTCTACCGACGGCTCTTCTACGGCTTCTGATGCTACTGTGGTTTGTGATGCATGTGGGGAAAGGCATGCTACTGAGCGTTGTTGGAAAGTGGCTCGATGGCTGCGTGTTAAGAATTTTGTCAATCGGAACCTTGGTCAGGATATTCTTGCTAAAATCGAGCAGGCTTATAATGAGAGATTCGGTTCTCGCCCCAATCGGCGTGTTAATGCCACCCAATCTGCTTTGCTGGATGCATTTTGTGCTTCTACTGGCACTACCCCTCAAGAGGTAGCTGATCGTTTTGATTGGCAAGGCTGGCTTGACGATGAGTCACCACCCTCTCCGGGTCAGGACAATTCTGGGTCTCAATGACTCCAGCGTCCTGCCTCACCTGTCGATGTTTCTTCAACCCCAACCGTTCATCTTGGTTCGATAACCCCTACTGACACCAACAATCCTGCATCTTCGGATGATCCGACTATCCCAATACTCAACTCTCATGCATGGCATGCACGTGTTAATCGCATCGCCGGCGAATGGAAAGCCTTTCTCATTCGTCATCAGCAGCAGCGGACAATTAAGCATTTGCAAACTGCAACGGATTCGCTTTTGGTCAACCCTGGTTTGACCCGGCCCCCACCGGAGCCTCCCCCTTCCTCCTCGGTAATGACGAATTCTTCTATATATTCTGACACCGATGATGATCCTTCTACCGACTCCGATGCTTCCATGCCCTCTCTACGTAGCCAACTACCTTTCGACTATACCTCCTCTTCTGAGGATGATTCTACCATTGCCACTCCTTCTGTCAGTCTGGCATCCCTCCATGATAGGTCTCTCGTCTCCAGTGATGATGAAGGTCCACCCATTTTTCGCCGACGATCATATTCCACCGATTCAAGTTCTTCCGATGACTCTACAGTGACTACAGCAGTTCTATCAGGTTCTCAGTTTCAGTCGGACCAGAGTCAATCAGTTTGGTCAAGCCTTCCACCATTCCTAGCGTCTAATGCTTCCACTACATCAAGTGAATTCTCCCTTTCCTTGCCATCTTATCATGCAGCTTCCAATGATTGGGACGATGCCTCTTCTATTTCATCAGCTTCGTCTCTGACATGCATGGACGAAGACCACTGGGCTGAACGACTAGGACCACCTCCCCCTGGCTCTCTTATGTCAATGTGGGACACTCCGTTGGATCCAGTCGAGTTCAGTGATCTGGACTACTTCCGCCCACAACCTTCATCGGACATTAACTTCGTCTCTACGGCTACACCAACTGCGTCTATTACTTATTCTGATGTTACGGATGAGGACTCCATTTGCTCATGGGATTCTGCAGTGTCCACTCCAATTGTCTCCGTCTCCTTTAAAGACACCACGGTCCAGGTTATCGGCCTCCGCCCCTCTCCAATCCAACAGAGTTCCCTCGTCGACGGTGGTGCCAACTTCAATATGTGTAACACACTCGACTGCCTTGTCAATGTACGTCCAATCAGGCCCTTCTCCATCAATATGGCTGCCAAGGAGGGTCAGTCTTCTTCCCGCTGTACTCACAAGGGTGATTTTCCCATCCCTATGGTTGATGGTTCCGTGTTTTATACCCCCATGTTCTACAACCCTGATGCAACCGACTGTTTGATATCTCCCGAAGCTATTTGCCAATCAAGCAATGGAGTTTTCACACGTTGGGCTCAACGGGGTAACAACACTACTGGTGAGGGTATACTACAATTGTTCCATCCTGACAACAGTGTGGGGATAACTCTACGTCTCGACAGGCGACAAGGACTCTATTTCACTACATGCAGAGCTCTGGCACTTGACTCTCCCCAGCCACCGGCTGATGATCTTTCGGCTAGTGCTAGCTCTACTTCGTCTGCATCTACTGCTGCATCTACGGAATCTACCATCACCCGTTCCAAACTCCTTCGGAGACAAATCGAGGCAGATCTCTGGCAGGCCAGACTTGGCCACTGTGACGAATGGCAATTGCACGTCTTACCCCAAGCTGCAGACGGCACTCCTCATAGGTTCTATCCTCACCCCTTTGCCAGTTACGATTCATACAACCAGGCCCGCATACGTAAGCGTGCTCCCTTCAAAGGACGGCATCCTTCCAGGGCCACAGGTAAAAGGCAACGTTTCTACATGGATTTCGGCTTCCTGCGGGCTTCTACCTCCGATTTTTCGCGACCTAACGACAAAGAGGACAGAGTGGTTCAATCCTATGATGGTTTCAATTCTTACTTGCTCATTGTCGATGAGTTCACTAAATATGCATGGGTCTTTCTCTGTAGGAGTAAGGACCCACCTATTGAGATCGTCGAGCATTTCCTTTCAGCCAATGGTTCTACTTCCGGCGGTGTAATACGCTGTGACCAAGGTGGAGAACTGGCCAATTGTCCGGAATTTGTCACCCGCATGGCCAAAGCACCATTCAATTATGATGTGGAGCCAACCGGGGCTGACAGCCCAGACCAGAATAAAGGAGCTGAGCGTTGGAATGACACATTTGGTGTTACTGTTAGGGTTTTACTCTATGGAGCTGGTCTTCCCGCCAAATATTGGTCTGCTGCACTTCAACATGCTGCATACCTTCACAACCGACGAGTGCACAGGTCGACAATGCTCACCCCATTCCAAGCTTGGTTTGGCTTCAAGCCTAACTTACGTCATTTGCGTACTTTTGGCTCTCGCGTATGTGTCAAACGCACTGGCAAACGACGTTCAAAGCTGGATAAGCATTCTTTTACAGGCATCTTTCTCGGATACACAGCCACAGAGGCCAACATTCGTTATGTGGATATTCATACCCACATTGTCAAGACATCCCATCATGCTATATTTGATGAAGCTTGGTATTTACAGCCATCCCGTCCGCCATTCGCTCAGATGCTCTATGACATTGGTCTCGAGCCCCCACCTGAGGAACCAGTTGCTGCTCCCGCACTCCCTGCCATCTATCCACCTGCCAAATGTCCTCCGTCCCTACCCTCCATTGCCAAGCAAACGCCTTTGCCCCTCCGGTTTTCTACTCCACCACCTCCCTCAGTTGTCAATGCCAGGGCTGCACGTACTAAACAGTCGGTCGACCACGACTTTGTCACCCGTCATGAGATTACCAGCAAGGATCTAGCCATGGTTTATTTGTCCCCGTCTCCCTTTCGAAATGCCTTTGAAGAGGAGATGGACCTACGTTTGCTGCGGCTCGACCATTCTGCTACTGCTGGACTCATTTGCAAGCCTAAGAACGGGCGTCTATATCTCCGTGACATTGCAAAAAGTACGCCGGCTGCCCGCATCAGAGCCTGGCGCTCTCGCCTACGTGACGCATGGCTTATTCAGGTCAACTCAACTCCAGTACACTCCATCTCTGATCTTGAACGTTGTTTCCAAGACCTCTCGACTTCTGGTAGCCGACGGTGCACCCTTCTCTTCGCCCACAGTGAAATAAAGGAAGGACTTACAGAGACAGGTATTCCCCAAGTGAATGTTGACCAACTCCACAAACGGTACAACTTCCAAGACATCTTTGTCATGAGTCAGGATGAGTTCGATGAGTGGTTTGCATCCCTTCCACGGTCATTCTATGATGTTGTCTCTGAAGGAGGTGTACTTAACTGTGTCACAGCAGCACATAAACTTACTCGGCGCAAACTCCTTCAGCAAGACGACTGGGATGAGTGGCAACAATCTGAATTTCTACAACTTGATCAGTATGCAAAACAGCACATGTTTGGAACTCCATGTCCCGTCAAATCTACAGCTGCTGTTTTCAATTTGATTTGGACTTATGTTGAAAAGATACTGGATAAGCGAAAGAAGGCTAGGTGTACTTGCGATGGTTCCACTCGAGGTGGTCAAGTTAGGGTTCTGGATCATACTTACGCAAACAGTATTGATCAGACCGGGTCCCGAATATTTTATGCCATCGCCGCCGTCGAGAATCTTCTTGTCTTCGGATCCGATGTTTCAAATGCCTTCGGGGAAGCCCCGCCACCACGTCAGGGTTTCTACATTCGTCCCGATGAAGCTTTCCGAGCCTGGTGGGCCTCTAAAGGTTACCCACCCATTCCTAAAGGCTGGGTTGTACCAGTTCTGGCTGCTATGCAGGGTCACCCTGAGTCACCCCGGCTGTGGGAGAAACATATCGACTCAATCCTCCGAGCTCTTGGATTTGTCCCGACCGTACATGAACCTTGCCTCTACTCTGGAATCGTCGACTCCCAACGTGTCCTATTCAAACGACAAGTGGATGATTTCGGTATTGCAGCTCCTTCTGAACGTTGTGCACACATTGTGTGGGATGCCATCGACGACAAGTTACAGCTTCCAATAAAGAGACAAGGGTTGGTGACTCTATACAATGGCATTGACGTGCAACAGTCTCGCTGGTACATCAAGCTCTCGGTATCTACATACCTCAGCAAGGCTCTCCTCCCATATATGCAAGACTGGTTGGATGCACCTACCACTGCACATCCCACACCCCTCGGCACCAACGAATCTTTCCTCAAGCGACTCTATTCTGCTGTAGGCAGTCGTGACCCCAAGGAACAAGCCTCCCTCCAGAAGAAGATGAAGTTTAGCTTTCGTAAGGCACTTGGTGAATTGATCTGGCCTATGGTTACCTGCCGCCCCGATTTTTCACAATCAGTAGTGAAAGTGGCACAAGGTAGTGCTTTTCCTTCTGAGACACACTACTTGGCCCTCAAGAGCATCATGCGATATGCTGCAGCAACCAAGGACGACGGCATTTACTTCTGGCGCACAGAAGCCAACATGGAACTGCCTGATGATCCCCTTCCAACCATATCCAGTACTCCACATGATCTTCTCCTCCAAGGTCGTCCTGAAGACATACCGAAGGAGCCTCAGACGTACATGGATTCTAGTTGGGGTGATTGTCTGCTGACACGTCGCTCGTTCGGTGGTATTGTGGTTCGACTAGGTGGTGGTCCAATAGCCTACAAGTCTCAACTCTGGCCCACCGTTGCAGGCTCTTCAACGGAAGCTGAATTCATGTTAGCTTCGGCAGCGGGTCGAATGACACTTTACATCAGGAGTATCCTATGGGACCTCGGTGTACCACAGTATGCTGCCACCATGATGTACGAAGACAACGATGGCGCCACGGCTATGGCCAATGCCGGCAAGCCCACCTCACGGTCACGACATATTGATATCAAGTACTACTCCATTCAAGAGTGGGTTGAGCGTGATCTTGTTACTCTCTCAAGAATTGATACTTCTCTCAACATGGCTGATCACTTCACCAAGCCACTTCCACGTATTCTCTTTTACCGTCACAAAGACTATTTCATGGGCCATGTACCTCCAACCTACTGCCCCTGTCATGCTGATTTTACGAGGAAATTCACCATCTCCTCTCGCCCGGACAAAACTGTCCCACAAAAGGAGAACATCGTTGTTGCAAGAGCTGCTTTGACCACTTACGGTTATGATTACCACTGGGATATTATTTGGGAACATCTCTGATTTTGTACAGTTCATGGAATGTAGATGATACACAGCTCTGAGCTTTATACTCATCTGATGTTGTTATTATCATGTTTGTTCTTCGTTTTTCTCTCTCCGCTCCAATTCCTGTGATTCATTGAAGCGTGGGGGGGTTACAGATATAGTATAAAGTACTATAGCTCACTTTCTAGTGTTGTATCTCTACATCCATGGTGCCCTAGCTGGGGCGCCTCCGTAGTTAGCACACTAGCACATTCTGTAAAGAACTTTTGTGTCAAGATTCTTTTCTTCATTTGTTCCAATCAGAGATTATCATGTCTCTTCTTGTGTCTGCGCTGGTTGGGAGCCTGCTCCGTTCATGAATGATCTGTGTTTCACCAATAAAGTTAACCTTGTGAATTGGAACTGTCTCTCAAGAAAAATACTTCGAATATTCTTGACACACTTGGGTATACATGAGCATTACCAACAGATTACAAGATTCGTCTTGATTCATGCAAGAATATGATATGCATGAAAAACAGGTTAAACATTTTTGGTTATGACATATTTGCTTTGCCAAAAAGCATGACTTATGACGAATTGTTCAGAGTTGTCACAGAAATACAATTACCCATGGTGATAGATCTCTCTCTGACAACTGACCGAATCAATCATTGAGAACATGTCATTGGGGTATCCCCAACATTTGGCAAGGGTGCACCAATTTTAATAGAGGGTGTTATTATAGCCACATGTCACCAATTGAATTTTCGAAGGGAAATCTCATTTTTGTCTGTGGTGAGGTTGGGTTTTCCACTACATGGTGTGAATCATTTGCCTTTATGCCTATTAAAAAATTGAGAAAAGAATATCTGAAAATACTACAGTACGAATGTTGGAAAACACATTGTTTGTCTACCATTCAACAAACATCATCATTATCAAGCTACTAGGCGTAATAAATTGTCCTCTGGAAAAAATTTTCCTCTCACACATTTCCTCGCGATGATCAAAAATATTTTCCTCCACCTGAGAGGAAAATTAACTGACTTCAACTGCCTACTTGTTATCAGAAGACACAGTGTATGTATGTGTTTCAAGCTAAACGTATGGAGGAAAATATTTTCCGACCAGTATAGCAAGGAAATATTATTACCCAATATTTCTCTGATTATGAGAAAACTGCAAAATCATTACGAGAAGACATAAACATAATGCATCATGGAACATTAATTTTTGAATCATCATCAAAATGATAAAATTTAATGGACATTAATTTATTTGTTTAGCAAACCCCAATCTATTCATTTGTGTTTACATTTTCCCAACCTCCTTCCCCTATCGCGCTTCTGTGGATCGCTTTGTCAATCGTTAGAAGGCACAATCTTGATAGATATGATGCATTATGATATAAATGTGAAGCTTCCTCTAAATTAAATTCATGGGACATTAATTTATTTGTTTAAAGGCAAAAAGATCACGATAAGGTTGGTTTCTTCATTTTTCATTTGTGTTTACTTTTCCCGACCTCCTTCCCCATCCATCAACTATCAGTTTGTTATGTTTGCGCTTCAGTGGATCAAAGTCAGTTGTATCAATTAATTCTTCTGACCTCCTTCCCCATCCATCACCTCCCACTTCATGATAATGAAATTGCTTCTCCTAATCTCCTTCCCCATCCACCATCTCCCACATCATGATATTGCGCTTCTGTGGATTGAAGTCATTTGTATCATCAACCCTCTCTCTCTCTCTTCCCAGCACTGCAATTGTCAGCTGTTGAGCTGGGATTTTCAACATTTGGGAAAGTTCCCTCTTTATCTGCCCAATCACTAGTGCGTAATTTTCCCCTCCAATACTGGACCAACATAGAGGATTTCTGTTTCTGGCACATAAGCATCTGGTTCAAAAAAACAAAGCAAACACCCAATCAGTTGGCTTGGGATACTTGTTCACAGAGATAAAATTTCCTTCTCGCCAATCATGCAATTTGGGTGTCCAATCGCCATTTTTGCCTCCAGAAATTTTGCCATAGTCGTGCTTGTGCCAACGATGTGATGCTTTTTTCATGATTTCAAAGTCTTCTCCCATCTTAATAATCATACTGAATATTCCACTGTCGTTAAAGATATATTTGAAGGCAGCGGAATGGCATAATACTGGATAACCAATCTTGGGATAATCTCCACGAATCACAGCAACCCTGTTGGTGGACCCTGGGTCGGTTTTTATCACTATTTCATACTCCTTCCCATCCTCATTCATTAGAAAGTCCTCGACGTAGGCAACGGCTCGAAATCTGCCCTCAAAGTGAAAGTTATCAGACCACTGAAATTTATCCCCAATCCAAAAGAGGGATAAGGGTTTTCTAGTTTTGCAACGGCGCAGTCCTTTGTCTGCATTCTTCCATGACAATTGTTCGTCGGCAGAAGAGACAGTGCTACCTGTAACTTTAAGCATGTTAGCCTTTTCTCCTGTGACTGAGATACGCATGTTTGGTGAAATGGTCTAATGAGGTGAGGCAGGTCCGGCGTCTCTAGTGGCGCAATGGTTCAGTTGTGTACCTATGTGTTTGAGGGCATCCGGCAAATTACCTATATTGGAATTTGTTTTCTCAAAGTTTCATTATTGTGTTTAATCGCATAAAAGATGCGATGCCGAGCTAGAGCATCCAAACCAAGATTGTTCTGGGAAGTAGAAGTGACACTTTAGAGGTGATGGAATGGTTTACCTGTTTTTATGGATTGTAGTTGTAGGATTTTCAGGGTTGTGAAGGAAATTCTAGCACACAATAAAGTTAGTCTTAAATGAGACTCCACTTGTCTCAACATGTGAGTGTGAAAACAAATTGGCCTCTGAAACAGGTTTATTGTGGTTCTCTGTCTGAAAGCCAGATCTCCACTCAAGGCAAATCATTTTATGAATTGGTTTGATTGTATTTAGTTTCTCTATCTATTCAACTGAAAAAAGTTTATGTGTAAAAATATTCTCATCTGTAGTTGTCTGTACATAGCAAGAATGTTTTCAATGTATTTTCATGTCATTGCATCAATGCAAGTTCAAATTGACACACGGAAGAGCTCCACAATCACTTCACTTCATGCTCTAACAAAAAATCAATCGCAGCACAAACCGCCTCCACCTGAGCCTTGACACAATCCTCCTCACACCTCCGTTCTGAATCGGGATAAACCTCCGTAGTCATGACATACTTGGCATCAACACACCCACCACCGCACAATCCCAATTCTTTCGTCGAGACTAATATCAACCCCTCACTAGTGGCGGGATAACCACTGAGTTTATTCCCCTCTTCCATTTCTGCAAGGTGTGTCACTTTCTCCACTCTTTCAAGAATAGATTTGTACCATTGTAAATGATTCGTCGTAGAGTCTCTGACAAGATAAAATCCATCGGGCACGTGATCATCGTATTCGGTCATTCCATCACGGGCCGCTTTGGCCGGAAGGAACTCCGTGCAGTCCGATTGAGTTGTTTCGTGTAGATCCAAATGACATAACCAATCTATCGAAGTGCCATCATCATTGTTGGTAAGTCCATCTAAATAGTCCATCAATTGCGATGCCTCATCCAAACGCTTTGAGTCTCTCCACCCACCACCACTTTGTTTATTCAGTGTTCGGGGTACTACCTGAATCTATACTGTCACCAACAATTTAAGGTTTGTTGCATGTCATTTGTCGGTGATGAGTGTAGACTAATGGTTAATTGTTGCATTTACCTTCATCGGATTTTCTTTTATCATCACATTCAGGTGTGCCTGAGGTTGATTGGATGATGGGGCACGGCACATCATGGTTTCTGCTAGATTGCAACGAGGCAGAGCACGCAATCAACATCACATGTCATACAGTGGTTTCTCGGCGGTGCCCAGTCAAACACCGAAGCAAGAGAGTGGAAAATCTTGCACACCGAGTGATAACACGGGCTTAAATCAAGACAAAACGATGGAGCAGCTTGGCGTGGAGTTCAATGGATGAGTTGGGAGGTTTGAGGTTTGAGGCAATCTGGAGGAGTGATTTCGGCAGCAGTGCTCAGGTCATGATTCATCGCTTTTGGTTGGTTGTTTGTTGTTCTTGTTTGTCGTTGTTTTCATCCATTTATCAGTGGTTGTGCATTAGAATTGCCGTAGGTTTTGTCTCCTGAAGATGTTGATTGATGGTCGATGGCTTCGCTAACTTTGTGAGTATGAACGAAAGAGTGATACGTGAAAAAATGTGTTAGTGAAATCAATGTGATTATTTACCTTTAAAGTCTTTATTTCTTTTTAATAATAAGTGCTTTTATAAATAAAGTTATAAAGGTAATTGAAAAGTAGGACAGAAGTAGGATATCGGCCCGCGTATATAGACAGAAAATCCAGTCCATGCATCCATCAATGACGTGAACAGATCGGACTCCCATCACAACCGACCCCACATCGATCACCCCCGCATCATGTCAACGGCCGCCAACACCCCCGCAAAAGTCGGACCATGCCCCACATGCTCACGTCCCGATGCCGAATTCTCCAAAACGCAATGGAAAAAGAATGCCAATTTACGTAAATGCATCATGTGCGTTTCGGCTGGAGAATCCTCGCCATTGAAACCTGATAATGCTAACGACGGTGGATCAAAGCCGCAGGATGAGGCTGATTCAGAGGATTTAATGGAGGAAGAGAAGGTGGTGGACAAAGATGAAGGTGAATGTAAAGTGAAGGCCGATGGGAAGAATGATCAGGATGACGTTATGATGGATGCAACTCCATCAAAAGCTGCAGCCCCAGCGCAGCCAGAAGTTAAAGCTAATGACAGCAGCAAGGACAATGAAAATGACAAACCATCATCAAAATCACAACCAGACGCACCCGAAGAAGAATCCGATCAAGAAGGCAACTGGTCACCCATCCAATCCGAAGACGAACCAACACCCAAAAAGCAATCTATACGCGATAAAATGAAACGCTCTAGGCAAGACACACTGCACCCTAATAAACGACACAAACCAAACGACGATTCCTCCGAAGACGAACACAGAAATATCTCAGTAGAGCACCTAAAACGTCAAATTCTCGGCCGCTCCATAAATTCTTATAATGTAGACTCTGAATCACACCAATTCACATCCGAAGGACCAACAATAATGGATGCATCAACATTCGTCGATGGAACCTCCGTAGCAGACCATTTGAAAAGTCACCTTTCGTGTCCCATCTGCTTTGAACGATTGTACAACCCCGTGTCTTTGATGTGTGGTCATTCCTTTTGTAAGACTTGTTTGATTTGGTGGTTAGACCGTGGCAACACCAACACCGCAGCAGCTAGTGATGAGGAGGTGCAAACACTTGGCACGTGTCCTACCTGCCGCCACACAATCCTAGGCCAAAACAAGTCCAAACTACAAATAAACACCGCCCTAAAAGCCTGTATGGACACTTTATACGGAAATGAAATGAACCAACGTCGTCTAGCGGAGTTACGTGATGTACAAAAGTCCACTCATGGTGAGAATGGTGGAGCCCATGAACGTGGATGTGAGGAAATTGTTTCGCTCAAGAATGAAGATGAAATTTTGTGGGGTAGGAATGGCATGGTGGATGAAGAGAATGGATGGGGTGGTATGTTTGCAGGCCGTAAATGTCGAGTATTCATTCGAAGGAATATAGTATTGGATGAATGTAGTCAGCAGCATCAACTTTGTCTGGGGTTTACAAAGTGTGACGTCTCCAAAACCATTGTGGATGTTGAATTGTGCCTGTTGAAAATGGAAGAGGATGAAATTGACGATTCGGGCTTTCCCACGTTAATCACCGAGGGATCGGATGATGAAGCCTTGATTTGTACAGATGTTGATCGGATACATTCTTGTATTGTGTCGAGTGTTAGGATTGCCCCCGCTGCGGTGTTTGAGGAGTTTTCTTGCTTTAAACAAGATTCACATGAAGAAAGTATTAAGGAGGTATCGTTGTCGAGAGGGATGATTGGTATGGATGGATCAGTTAGATTTCGTATTGATGTGGGACGTGTTTTGGAAGATGAGGCTGAAGATAATTCAGTAAAGGATCCACGGTTGATCAAGTTGATTTTTTGCCATGTTGATACTGGAGCTAGGTTGGAATTGCGCACTCCGGTAAAGAGTGGAGATGATATGAATATGGCTGATGATGCGAGTGATGAAGTTGAGTTTGCCGGTATGAGGAAGAGGGGAGGTAGAAATGCAGCTTCTAGATTTGTCAAGGATGCTTATGATAAGGAAGAGGAAGAAGAGTACGATGATGAGCATGATGAAGATGATGATGGTTTCATTGTTGGTTCGGATGAAGATGAAGATGATGGGTGTGATATTTGCAATCATGGAGGTGATCTCATTGTTTGTGATGGTGGAGATAACGAAGGTGGTTGTGGTAAATCATTTCATTTGGAATGCATCAATCGAAAGGAAATACCTCCGGGTGAGTTACAACTGTCATGTGTGCATGCTGCCAGCATTCAATGCGCTAACACTCCTTGTATTTTGCATCAGGTGACTGGATTTGCAGTGCTTGTGCCAAAGAAGTTGGCTTTGATGTTGACATCAAAGGCTATGAGTATGCACCCGATGATTCTGCGATTGAAATCCACGAAACATCAGATGAAGAATCCAAGTCCGGTGAACCGAATGATCAACTTGAGGACACCCCTGTGAAGCCTCCTAAGAAAATTCGTAAAAAGAAGTCTAGACACCTTACGATAGGATCAGATGATAGTGATGCTCAGTCTGATGATGATCAATCCAACTATCAATTAGGTGAAGATGAGACTCCAGTAGGTAACAAGAAAAGGAGCAGGAACAAATCAAAGAAGGAAATAACTATAGGCTCCGATGATAGTGACAATCAGTCTGATGAGGAAGACAAGTCTAGCAAACCCTTGGATGGTTCAGATGAAGCAAACAATTTGCATCCAGGTGATGTGGCACAATCTGACAAAATTCTAGATGAAGGAACTCCAAATGGAAACGGAAAATAGAATGGACGTGACTCTCAATCTAATGAAGAGATCAAGACCAAGGATAATGAAGTTGAAGAGAAAAGAAATCGGTTGATGTTGACAAAGACGTGTCAAAGAAGAAATCGGTTGATGTTGAAGATGAAATTTAATCCATCAATGAAGATCAACCTGATAAACATTTGGATGATGAGACTAGACTAGATCACAAGAAGAAAAGGAAATTGCCCAAGAAGCAAATCTTTCATGATAGATCGGAAGAGCACA
>JALLAY010000413.1:0-15707 GCA_036939635.1 Cyclotella baltica | reverse complement strand
AATTGCTGCATCGCCTTTTGGATTGACTCCGTTTTCTGCTGAGCCCCGTTCATCTGCTTCAAAGAATCCTTGACGTATTCCACATCACCAGTAAGATGGGCGTATTTCTCCCCTAATTTGTCAATTTCCTTAGTGACTACCTCATTTGCTGCCACCATGACATACTTCTCCACTTCCTCTTTCGGCGGTCGATCACGTGCCTTGACCGTTCGTAGCTCCTGCTCTATCTCCTTCATCTTAAGTTGCACTCTCGCGATCTCTTCATCCACAGTCACCTGATTCGTCTTCATCTCTTCACGTAGCGTCGTTGCAGTGTTGTTGATTGCATTCATAGTCTCATGCAGGACAACTCCATGTTTCGTCTCCCATTCTTTCTTCAACGACTCTATCTGTGTGGATTGTGTATTCGCGACCCGGGCAAGTTCCTCCTTCAGCTGAAGATGATTCGTCTGCTGCATCGTTTCAACACGGGCTACTTCCACTCGTACGTCCGTGACAATCGAGTTGCGCATCCCTTCGATGGTCTGCTGTACCTGGTTCATCTTCGCATCCGTTTGTACCGAGTATCTGGCCAAGATTTCCTCCATGCTTTTTGCCGTCGATTTTGCCGTAGTGGCGATGAAGTCGGATTTCATCCTCACCATCTCATCCTTTATTCCACCTAACTCGTTCTGAATCCACGACATGGTGACCTCCTTTTCATCCGTCAGAATGTCATCCACTGCTGCATCGAGGTTAGCTTCCACCTCTCGCTGTACTGCCGCTACTGCATTCATTTCAGGTACATCAGGGTCCATAATCTCCTCAGCCTCACCTCGAGGTACCTCAATAATCATCTCCCCCGAATCAATTGCTCGTTCCACATCTTGGGGTGGATGTTCCTCTGTCAACGACACATCGGGACCGTTGTTTTTCTCGCTCGAGTCGTTGCGAGCTGATTCCACTGCACCGGTGTCGTCGGAGCCGCCATCTATATCGTTTGATGGTGACATTGCTCGCTCTCTATCAAAGAGGTTGCTGTTGATAGAATCCACTTTATTACGATTGGATCCAACGCTATCATCCGACGACGATGCTGACGACGATGCTTGTTCTGTCATCGCACGGCGAGTCTGTGTAGCCAGTGGCGGTGGTGGTGTGCTCGCACCCGAGCTTTCCCCATCAGATTCATCACCACTGCTTCTCCACAATTGCAGATCTCGTTGACGTCCTGTTTCGTTGCTCAATTCGTAGAATTTGGTTTCCCCCTGTCGCTTGCTCATGCGGCAGGTATTAATACGCTGAGTATTAGTAGTAGGTCTCATGTTTCAGAGTCCAATACACTTCCTCTGCGTAGAATTCAATCGAGGCGGTGATTTGCTCGATTGATGTTGGTTCAGGTCCGATCTTACCGTGGGACCCCGTCACAAGGGGTACACGGTGTTTCTTCTCCGTAAGAACGGGCCCGTATCTTGAATTTTGATGTCAATTCAATCGATGGCACCGTGATTGCTTCGGTGGCCGTCGCAATTGACTCCAATGTTCCCGTTGGGGCGAATACTTCGTCCCAACCTTCTATTTATTGCTCTGTTGCTCTTATTCAATTAGAGGAACCGCTATAACGGGTTCATTAACCTCTCATCCTACAATGCCCACGGGTGTAGGTAAGCACTAGTGTAGGATGATAAAGTATAGTTACTTTATCTACTACTAACAAAGTACACGATGCGTTCTAATGGAAGAAAATTTCCCACCTTGGCTTCATTTGAGACTTATCAAAAGGCAGTTGGTGATATAGATCCAGAAACCTCTCTGATCAAACTATGCCTTGCACGAATCCGTCATGTAGACAAATGCTCTGCTAATTCAACTTCCATTCTATACACGGGACATGATAGAATCAAATTGATGTTTGACGAATTAAAGCAACACAACCTCATCCTGCATTTGGAGCAATATTGGACGGATAGTCTATCTAAAATTGCGCCAGCATTCGGGTGGGGACTTACTCGTAAAAAACCATTTCCGGATTTTACCAGATGGATTATTCCATTTCATTCAAATCATCTAAAATTTGTTGATGAACTATTGCAAAAGGCAAATATTACAAACAATGATTTCAATGCCATACATTGGAGAGCCGAGAAGAAAGGTATGGACTTCATGCGTTGTGCTAAGGCGGTCAATAACGTGAAACAAATCATGCTGAAGGGCATGCCAAACAGCACTGCCATTAAGACTAATGAGCAATCCAAAACCAAGTTTATATTACTCAGCAGCTTAAATGAGAATCCTGACATGATGTGGAAAGGGATCAGAAAGGAGGCGAAAGCGAAAGGGGACCATGGATTAATTCAGGGAGCATTGAAGTATTTAATTCATGATAATGGGTTCATCAAAGTAGATGAATTGTTAGGTAACAATCACAATCTATCTGATCCAGGGATGCTTGCTGTGTATGACTTGATTATTGCTACCAAGGCAAATCAGTTTGCATCCTGTTCGAAACATGGCATGAATGGATGCACAGAATTTTCACGGAAGTTGTGTGAAGATTGTAATCATGTAGGAAAGTTTGGACATCTTGCTACATTATTCAGGCACCAGAGTGTGAATACTATTGAACCATCATGGGAGTGTTGGCCTACTGAATAAGGAATTGTGATAAGAAAGTGTGTCAACCTGGGTCCACCTGCTGCGAATATAATTGATCTTGCAAACAAAACATGTATTAAAATTAGTGTGTTCATTTCAACTGAAACACATTCCTCAAACTAAACTGTTGTTTGCTCCATATCCCTCAGATATTTCATTGTCTGCCAACGCCGGCAGACATTCATTTCATCGATAAAGTCCAAAATAGATGTCTGCCGACGTCGGCAGACATATATCTGAGGGTTATCGATTTCACTTTATTAGCTGTTCTTGTTCGCGATAAGAATAAAAATGATAAAGAGCAGCATGCAGTATGAGCACATGTGTTGAGTCAGTGGATGCTTCATTGTTTTTAAAACTATCTTTTAGATTCATCAATAAACAATTATTATTGGTATTGTCATGTTTTCAGAGGTAGAAATGGTCTGTCAGTGACCAGATGGTAGGGGGAAAGACATGCCATTTTCTCACTGCAGAATTATAATTTTCAAAACAAAGAAAACAGACAAGTCTGTCTATCCTGAAGACTTCTCAATTTTAAATTAGATGATGCAGAATTAAATTCAAAGTATCCAGCCCTGTGTATATCAATTGCCTTTTGAGGCTGATCACCTCCAGTTCAAGTCGCCATGCATTTGAAATTTTATTTCGTGCTTTAGGATCTCTGTCATCAAATTATATGCACTGGATCCTTTTTGTTATTTTCTCATTCTGCTCCTGCTATGCTCTGTTTGATTGACTGCCAACCTCTCATTTTCTCCTTCGGTGCACCTGAAATGTTTGGTAGTTGTTGGGGTAGAAACAATTGCTTCTAGATTGCAGGGGGTTTCACTGATCTGCATTCAATGTTGTGTGGCATTAGTTCACTAATGAAGATGCAATAATGTAAATTTTTGGAGGGAATGAGTGTGCCTTTGATCCAGATATGATCATGGCACTTGATCTTGTGTTGATAAGTATTGGTATGGCACAGAGTATGTGGGATTTATACGGTATGCCCATATTGGTATTAATCAAAGTAGTAGCTTCCAAAGCCTCAAAGCACCTAACTTAGTATGCGCATGTAGACATTACAGTGACCTGATGTGCTTTTAAAGCAAGACCACTAAATCATTCACCATAGCAAGAGGCAAGAGATGGTGTTTTTTGGATAGAAAGGCAAAAAAACAGAAGTATGGGAAATTTCACCATTTACTCATAACATTGATTTTGGTTATTTTTTAGGTTCCTCCAAGTGTAGTGAGAGTGCTAGCATATATTACTTGGCACCCTTCCAGGCTGTAGCACCCTATGATCAAACTGATGTGAGTAAGACAGATTGTCAGCTAGATTAGCCGGCCTCTAACCCACACTGATGTTGGGTATGGTGTTGATGGAAGTCATAGCCTCTGGGTGCAGGCTCTTCAGATAATTTGAACCAGTCCTTCTTTCAGCCTTACAGGTTTGAAGGATTATATCCTACCACCTGTCCTGCTGAGTGATCTCTTGGTCCAGTGAGGTATCTGAACCCTAAGATGTCAACTGTCCACTCTCATTACAAGCTATTAAATGTGTCTACAGCATGAGTGCAAATGTTAGTGCTGTATTTAGGTGAAGATCTGTTATGTAAAACCGTGTGTTGTCTATATCCCTGAGAAACTGAGGTAATCAGTTGTGATCAATGAAGAGCTAGGAGGCCAAAATGCGCAGAAGAGCTACGGATGGATACCCCACCTGCACACCAAAGTCATCTTGTGTATTAACAATGACCTTCATTGTGCCAAATCTATCACATCCTTGTACAACATGTGGCAGTTACAAATAATTTAAAAAGTGTCTGTTTGTAAAAGTAATGTGCCATATGATATGCATCTAGAAATTTTGTCAATTTTGTTTTGAATTGATCTATCCTTCACAAAGTGGCAACTTTTTATCCAAATAAAAATCCTTGTTGTGTTTTCTCCCATTTTTTAAATGATTTCCATCCCTCTGCACCCTCAGAGCTTGCTCATTCTTTCTTGAGATAAACAATGCACCATCGCCGTTTGTGTAGAATAGACGACAATGATAATACACCTGCACACTGATGTCATGTTATGTTTTAACAGGTGTGGACGCTAGATACCTCAATTGTTTCAAATCACAAATCAAGCAAAGTAACTGCAAAAATGCACCATCTCAAACATTCACGGATATCGAGTAATCCAATTCGTAGCAACAAAAAGACATCTAATGGGTCTTTTTGTTAGTGCTGGGGAATTAGCTGGGGGAAGCGAACCCCTCAAATATTTCCCTTTGAGGGGGGATGTTGGCAAGAAATTTCAAGATTGGGCTAAATAATACAAATAATCTGCATTGTGTGACGGTATTGGTGTGAAAGTGAAAACAATGAAACCAGTATTGTTTTATGATGTCAGTAATGCTGTATTTTGAGCTCCCCTTTTGAGGACTCTTTTTGACGATCATTATTGACATATTAGATAGAACGGACCCATGTTGGATCTACTGGCCTACAAGCAAAAGTGAGGTTCAAAAGGAAGCATTGTAATTTAGATAAATTTGTCGCAATTAAGCAACACAAATATCACTGTCAAAACCTTTGGACAACAAATTCATCATAAAGATTAAATATGCAAACCTATGAAAATAAACACATTACAATTCAATATTGTAGTAATAAAATTGTATTCAGGGAATCCTTTCATTTGTCCTTGCTCAGACCTTGAAAAATCCCCCCTGCCCCCTGGAGAACCCACCTAGGGGGTATTCTTCCTCCTACAGGCCCTTGATAGGAGACAGAATTATCTGTTCGGGAATACCTTTATTAATCATTAGTAATTACTTGCCAACTCACGGACAAAATTACATTCAAAATATCATAATTTTCTAATATCAAAGGTTAAAAGATACACCAGAAAAATTCTCATGATGCCATGACGCCATGACGCTGCACCTCATTCCGTCATCGAAACACAAACAACCATGGCAAAATTCTCAACTGGATTACACCTCCTCACCCTCGCGACATCCGCCTCATCAACCGCAGGCCAAGCAGCAAAACCCCGTCGATTAAACGAATTCAAGTTATTGGAAGGTCATACAGTCACGGACGATTTTCATTCTGCTCTTCCTCATGAGTACGTTTTGTTCTTCTTTGTTGACACACGTGTGGGAATGACCTAAACCATTATCTCTAATCCCATAAACAGATATATCGCCGAAGAAGATCTACCCACCTCTTGGGATTGGCGTAATGTGTCTGGTCATTCGTTTTTGACACATTCGCTTAATCAGCATATTCCTCAGTATTGTGGTTCTTGGTAGGTTTTTATGTGAAGTCGGATCCAATTGAGATTTGTGAAATCATAGACTCATTCTCAACACGTCTTTTTAGTTGGGCGCACGGTGCCTTGTCTGCGTTGGCGGATAGAATCAAAATTGCCAGGAATGCGGTTGGTGATGATATTAATTTGAGTATTCAGTGGGTTCTTAATTGTGGGGCTGGTATGTCTGTATGCATTTTCATTTGTGTTTATTAAGAAGAAATGCATTATTTTAACACTTAAAACATCTCTTCAGGCGTTGCCGGAAGCTGTTATGGAGGTTCTCACTCGGGTGTTTATGAATTTGTCAAGGTCAGTTTCTGCAAATTTTGTCTATCTCAATACATTGACAAATAAATTGACTTCATGACAACTTGACTCTGTTCATCAACAATCTTAGGCTCAAGGATTTGTACCGTACGACACATGCATGCCTTATCTAGCCTGTTCTGATGACAGCGACGAAGGGTTTTGTGGTGCAGTGGACACAACATGCAGCAAACACAATATATGTAGGACCTGCAGCACTTTCTCCTCAGCTGGAGGCACATGTTCAGAGGTGTGATATTATCATTGTTTAACGAGTATTTCGGGTGAAATGTCACTGCTGAATCACTAAACTCAAATCATCGCTTTTTCACTTTCAAAGATTGATATCTTCCCAAATGCAACCGTCGCAGAATATGGTTCCTACAACCTTCTCTCCTGGAACCGCGTACACAAAATCAAAGCTGAAATATACGCCAGAGGTCCTGTAGCAGCAGGAATCAACGCTGATCCACTCCTTGACTATAAAGGTGGCGTAATCAAAGACGGTGGATTAGTCGATATGATAATTGATCATATTGTAAGTATAGTCGGATGGGGTGTAGATGAAACCGGTGACGAATACTGGATTGTACGCAACAGCTGGGGACAATATTGGGGTGAAATGGGTTTCTTGCGCATTCAGACGGGATGGAACTTGCTTGGAATTGAGTCTAGTGTTGCATGGGCCACTCCTGGCCAATTTACGGTGGCGAATAACTTTCCTTGTGGAGAAGGAGGTGGTGGTTGTGGAGGAGAGGAAGGCAATACTAACGGTCCTCATATTACTCATTTTTACAAGGATCCATCTACTGATATCGAAGCTGTCCAGAGAAGTTTGCGAGAGGGCCGTCATGTAGCTCTATAGTCTCTTGTATTCTTGGTAGTAAGTGTATTAGCAATGTTATAGGTCACTTTACTTCAGAGTTATGAGGCCTACTACTTATCTTAGGCCACATGCGTTGGCAGTGTAGGCCTAACACTCTAATGTAAGGCAACCCTGGTAGGAGTTTGCCACGTTATTTAAACAAACAGAATCATCTCTTGACATTGCCATTTGATCCATAATTTTGTTTGTGTCCATGCATGTTCCACTTATTTGCATCGTAACCAAGCAGAGTGGCTGCCTCCCGTTGCTCACGGGTTAGATTCGACCAGTCCGCATCTGTCAGTTCAGACTCCATACCATTATCCCAAAGAGACTCTTTAAATCCCAACAACTCTGCCGCAGTTCGAATTTCATCGGGTAGTTCGTTCCAACTGTACGCCTTATATAGGCCAGAACCCTCACTGCTAGAACAACTTTCGATTTCCAATTCCCCATTGGCAACTCTTTGTCTAATTTCAATTGAGAGAGCTTCCCAATCAGAAACAAGTATGACAATCAGCATTAACCATGCACATGCAACATATGCTATTACAATAGAAAAGGTTAAACCCTGAAGGTCTATGTGTAGCCGGAGAGTCATTATAGCTCCTAGAGGAATTGAGATCAGTGTGGAGGTTGTCATGTTGATTATAGTGGCTAGTTTGTACCTGTAAACACGAGCACACAAAATAGTTGAGATGTCAGCATCATTCAAATAGTACTACCTCTACAAATAATAATTGCCATACCTTGCCTGGGCTCCTATGAGGTACCAGCAAACTACAGAGTAGGTTGTAAAGTTGAGTTAAGGTCCAAATTATTAGGTTTACATGATTTACAAAAATGACACCACTCTTTACAAATAACTCACCCATGCCAACAGTCATGGTTATATTTCCTAGACCCATCAGAGGAAACAGCTTTACTAACATTCCTTGGATGGTATTGTCACTTGTTAGTAATGCGGGGAGATACTTATCCAAGCTTAGAAAAACTGTCGTAATTACTGATGCCACCACAAACGATAACTGCATGGACTTATAAGCTGACAACTTGGCCATCTCCGACCTTCCTTTCCCTAAATGGTATGCACATCTAATTTCGGCTGCATCTCCAATTGCTTCTGTGGAAGACTCGAACACATCCCAAACAAATCCTAGTACAGCCTTTACGTGGAGAGAAGTGAATAATTCAGCAAAACACTTTGTGTTTCGAATGTTTAATAAGAACTAATCTGCTTCAAAACAACTTACCCAAGTAGCTGCTTCCGCTGGACCCAGCACCGCAGAAAAGACCGTAAGAACTTCCCATTCGGCATGAGCCAAAAACCCTCCAACTGCAAGAGACAATCCAGTTGTAATTAAGGTCTCGACGACATCCATGTCACTCAAGCTGAGCCTTCCAATCATTCCATACTTGTATGGATGTAATAGTTCTTTCCAAGATGAGATGAGAATTGTCAACGTAAGAAAGAGACATGTATTGGCCAGTACAACAAGACCAACAGATGTCAGAGTCTTATTCTCGTTGGTGTAGAGAAGAACTGCAAAACAAATTCAATACAGCTGATTGTTGTTTCCCATAAGTTTGCAAGTGAATAATACATATACACTCAATGCTCTCACCTACAGTAAAATACACCTTTCCCATATCACAAGAACAAGAAAAAATCATCCCTAACCTCTCTCTATCAATGATCCCCAAAAAATCAATAAAGGCCCTCAAGATCCCAACCACAATATCATTTGCACAATAAACCCAAACATACTCTCCCGCAACACTCGCAGTGTTCTCACTAAACCCAAACAATAAAATAATCTTATGCACAACGCACACCCAAACAAACGCCATCACCAACGTCTGCACCAAATAAACAAGTACAGCACTCTGAACATGCATACCCACCAACTCATAATTCTGCGCTCCTTGTGCCATCGATCCCAAGGAGTTGATTGTGTCAATCCACCCTATTGTGAAGCTCGAGCTGACACCTACAATGTATTTGACCATGGCAAAGGCAATCATTGAATCTGTGCCGAGTTTTCGTGAAATGATGGCTAGTAGTGCAAGATCTGAGGTTGTTCGGATGATTTTGTTTGTCATGAATGGTAGGGCTAGGTGGAGGATTCTTTTGGATTCATTGTCGCACTTTGCAAGTTCAAAGGTGTACCGAATAGAATTTTGTATGATTGTTCTCAAGCTCCTGTCTTGACTCATATCGTTCTGTTTTCTATCGAAATGGTGAATAGATACTCTCTTATCTACATTCCCCTCTTCGACACAGCTGACATTCTCAACCGGCGGTTCATCTGTATGTTCACTATAAGTATTTTCATCTCTCGCATTCTTAGGTATCAAAGCCTTTGTCTCAGATCCCTCTCCCTTCTTGGCTTTTGCAATCCTTTTCCTCCCCACCTCCACGGCAAATGGCAACGAGATCACAGAAAAAATACAAATCAGCAGAGCGATAATTAATAGCTTATTCCCGGGGTCAATTGCGGTAGGGATGTAATTGTAGTACACTTGATCGTCTTCTGTTAGAATGTTGAGAGATCGCGTAGCCCCACCTTCTTGTGGAGTTATGATTGCCAACTCGCTGTTTTTCATGGGTGAATAGATCATTAGGGGCAGTACTGATTGAACAAAGCGTGGCGAACAAAGCATGCGCATAATAAGTTGTCAACCTTTGTTGACAACAAAGCCGGTGCTTGGTGCAGCTTGGTGCTGGTGCGGGTGATCGATCGGTGATTGTCAAAAAGTTAAAGGGCCGAAGGGTTACAATTTTACCTTTCAATTTACTTAGTCATTTAAGATACGATACAGGTTGGATATATACAGTTATAAATAATCACGGTTGAACATCAGAGGTCGAACCAGCCATCGCCACCAACAAACAGAATGAAGTCAAAGGTCAGCCATCTCTCCAATCTCCAATCACCAACAGTGAAACAGTGTGTTGATCGCATCATTGCCGGGATGGCTAGGTTCTCTGAGAGAGGTTGATCCATCAACATCATCAACATCGAACCAAAAGATTGTTTGGATCGTACTGAAAACAGCCACGACATCAGGTGTCGACACGGATCTTTTTATCTTTTCAAATCTTTTGGATCTTTGGTGACGACAAGCCACGGGAAACTGTCCACCTGTGTCCACGTACAATTGATCGTTTGGATCTTTTGCGATGACAAGCCACGGGAAACTGTCCATCACACGTACAATTGCTCGTTTGGATCTTTTTGTGATGACTAGCCACGTGAGAGAACTGTCGATGCGTACCTTTCATTGAAAGCTTATTGAAATGATATAAATATTGTTCGTACAATTGTTCAAACAAAATAGGTGAATTGGATGATGCCAAGTGTCAGACCTGATACAAAACATCCTCTCGCAACATGATGCGCTCACAATTCTTTTTACTCTGAAGACATCATAAAACAAAAAGCATCATGAACATCATCCGCACCATTGCATTGTTCTTGAGCCTCAACACGGCTATTCACGCCCAAACTTCTGTATCGCTTGATGTGCAGGCGAAGGACGACCATGAAGTTGTACGTATTGAATCCAATGTTTAATGATGGCATCATTGTCTGATATTATCATTCATTTATCTTCTCATTTTATACTAACCGTTGATTCCTTTGATGCCTTGAAATATGTGTAGGGTTTGTTGGTGAGTGTCTGTTTGCTTCATTCAGGAATAGGGCCTTGACAGAAACGACAGAGAACACATTGCATCCTCTTCCTCGTCTTCTCAAGCTGCCCCTCAAGTCATCGAAATCTACTGATATTCAAAGATTCAATATTCAGAACTGATGTTTAGTTTGAATTTGATATCCTTATATGAATGACTCAACATCTGACACATTTATGAATTTTTATACCTTGCTAGAGAAAGGTGGGACTTGACAGAGAAGGATTGGCCCTCAGGTCTGATGTTGGTGGTGCTGAGGAAGGAAATGGTGGTGTCGCTAAGAAAAAAGATGGAGAAGCATGTTCAAAGGGTTCTGAATGTCAGACGGGTGTGTGTGCCTGGCATCATCCATGGTTTTGGGGAGCGGCAGGATTGGGCTGGAAAGCTCGCTGTGGAGCAGTGAAAGTTGGTGAATACTGCTATGAATCTTGCCGTTCATAATTCAGCAGAGGATGTAACAATGACATTAAAGGTTATGACTATTCTTGTGAATCTGGATCACACTGCTCTTAATGCTTATCACCAATATGCTGTATACTGTGTGGTAAAAGAAGAGAATGGTTTTCTGTAGTAGATTAGGGAACAGATCATGTAAGTCTGGACTGTGTAAATTAGTTCCCTCTTATTGGGGACAGTAGCGTGGTGTCAGAAGATTTGAGTGCGTTGAAAAGTAGGGACTTGTCATTGAACAATTCTGGGAATGTTTTTGGTAGATGTGGGTAGTTCAGGATTACGATTGATGAATATTGGGATGGTTGAGTATGCCAAAGTATGGTGACATGGAACATACTTAAGAACAGTTATCAACAACAGAAAAATTAACTTAAAGTTGTTCTTAATCACGACAACAAATATTTGGACCCAGAACTTGTTTGGATCACACTACCCTTTGAAATCTTGAACTTCTTCCCAATTGGAGATGTAGTCACTGTCTCTCCATCTCTAAACGAATTAGATCCGTAAATACGACCCTCCACCGTGTTATCTGAGTTGACCTTCCATTGTTTCAAGGTTGGTGGTACTCCTGCATTGGATGATTTTGATTTGGCAGGGCTACTTTTCTCGCTCACAGTTTCCTTTTTGACCCTACCACTACCAACATCAGCAGCACCACCAAAGAAGCTTCCAAAGAAGGAATTCGAGGAAGACATTTTACTCTCTGATGTAGTCGATTTTTTTGGTTCTGCCTTTTTCGATTCAGCCTTTTGTTTCTCTGTTCCTTGAAAGAGTGAAAAGGTAGGGGATTTAGTACGAGTTGATCGCGGGGTTTCTTTCTTGACTGGAGTAATACTATTTTTCTTTGCTCCTTGGAAAAGTGAAAAGGTAGGAGCATCCTTTTTGGTTACACCTTTCTGTGTCACTATTTTCTTCTTTGCGTCTCGAGACTTCTTCTTCTTGGGTTGTTTGGGACTAGACCCTCCTCCAACTCCAGCAAGACTAAATGTTTTTGATTTCTTCGCCGCTGAGCCTTTGACTACTGATTTCTTTTTCGGTGTATCCGATACTTTTGGAGATGAATCCTTGGATGTAGATCCAAATAGTGAGAGAGAGGGTGACTTTTTCGCAGGCGCGGGAGGAGTTGATGGAGGTAATGAATCAGATGAGGGGGTAGATCGAAACAAGGAGAAAGTGGGAGATCTTTTTGGTGCTGGTGAAGGCTTTTGCGACTGAGCTTTTGGTTCTGAGCCCTTTGAAGATCCAAACAATGAGAATGTAGGAGACTTTTTACGAGTATTTGAGGAGACAGGCAAGGTTGTTTTTGATGATACTTTCGATTGACTTGTACTGGAACTCGATGAAGCTCCAAAGATTGACAATGTAGGTGATCGCTTCGCTGCAGTTACTGGAAATGGAGGTGCAGATGTATCTACCTTCTTTTCCAACATGGCGTTTCGATCAGCTGCCTTTTGCTTTGCCTCGGCCGCTTCCTTTCGAGCAGCAGCTGCCGCCTTTCGGAGTTCTTCGACTTTGTTTGTGGTTCCTGCGTCAGTTGGAGTTGTTACTGGTTTCGAAGACGAAGGAGTTCCTGTAACTTCAGAGGTACCAAAGAATGAAGAAAAGGCATCTGTAACTGGATCCTGTGGATTTGCACTGATTTTCGGCTTGATTGGGGTATCAGTTTTTGCTGCAGGTTTGGGAGGTGGCGGTGTAGTTACTGCTGCAGTTGTGGTCATTGCAAGTGCAACTGACTCCGCTTTAGCTATAGGCTTCGGTTTTGTTGACTCTAAAGTCTTTGTTGCTGACGAAAGTGCTGGTTTTGCTTTTGGCGACGCGAAGAAGGGAGTGCTGGATGCGGCTGCTTTTTCTACCGAAGCTGGCAGTTTTGGAGGAGAAGGCAAGGTAGAAGAAACCGATGATGAAGCTGGAAGTTGTGCCACTGGCTTGTTGCCACTGATTATTCTTCCATCTGACAAACGATATTCGTCAATATCGGCCTTGGTGATGGCTTTCAAGGCAACCTTTTGAGCTCTGCTCAGGAGTAAGTTGAACGTGCGTGTCTTCATAAAGTAAAAGGCACAAATTAATGCACAAGAGGCTGTTGAATTGACCGACGTGGTAAGCACCAGTTTCAACGTACCTTCAATGGATTTTCAGGAGTCTCAGTTGCATACAAAAGTCCATACACACCACCAAGCAATCCAGTATTTCCCAAAAGAGGGTCCAAAGGCGCAGCAGCCGTCATTCTCGTACAAAATCCATCATTGTCGAATGTGAAACTCATGCTCTCTGGTGGTGCCAGATACTTTGCATTGGATGTGACGGTGCTTTTACTACCAATGGGCCCGGTGCGAGTTCCTCGTGCTCTAGTGTCTACCCACACTCGATATGGATTGTATGGGTCAATCCTATAATTCTGTTTCCAATAAGAAGAAGTGATTGCAATGAGAGTTCAAAATGAATATCCCGAATACAACAAACCAACATCAAAACGAACTAACCTGAAACTGATAATCTAAATCCATCACAGCATCTCTAACACCATACCCCTCAAACAACTCAACATACCCCCTCTTATCCAAAGGTCCCACATACGGCTCAATATAAACAAAATCTTGTGATAACAAATCGGTATCCTCCAAACCAAAATTACTAGCCGTAACCCCCTTGGCGAGCTGTATCATTACCGATTCCGGGAATGGAGGTAAATACCCCTCATTTTCGTTGCGTTCATCCACCATTTTCATTGGTCGGGCGAATATCTGTCCCAATGAAACCAAGGGGGGATAAACATCAAATTCACTGGGAGGTTCTCCCGCCACAACTGCCGCCCCAGCGATCCCACTTAATCCCATGGTATTCCCGAATCCACGATCGATAACCATGTCATTAACCAGCTTAACAATCTTTCCGGCATTTTCTCCGCGTGTGGCGTACGTGATGGAAACACTGGTGGGGGGACACTTCATGATTTTGCCATTGGGTTGGATAGTTTTGGATCGTAGACGTAAAGGTTGACCGCGAAAAGTTCCGGTTGTAAGTGTTGTGAATCTTATGGTTATTTCTTCCACTCCACTGCTGCCACCACCTCCATTACCAACATCAGTATACTCCTTAGCCTCATCAAAAACAACCCTAAAATCATGCGCTCGATACTCCAAATCCGGAAAAGACTTTCGTAAATCAAAGAACCGCCCGGCTGCCAAATACTCACTCTTGTTCAAAATACCCGCTCTTCCGTCATTCAAGTTGTTGGCACTTATCCAAATAAAGTTTGGTGACAGTAGTGAGGAGGAGTAGAATGGTAGTGATGACGATGAGGAATCTTGTTCATTTTCAGCTGGAATATTGAGATTTTCAAGTATTGAAGATCTACTCCCCTTTTGGGCGGTGGAATAATCTTGAAGTAATGAGGATTGGATACCGAAATCAGTAGCAATGAATGATTTGGTAATGGCTATTAGTGCCTCGGGGTCAGTTGGATCGAATGGTGGTGGGGTTGGTGGTGATGGAGTTTTGTTTGCGGATGATGATGCTGTTTGTGAGAGGGGATTCTTTAGGGTGGGCAGAGATTCTTGGAGGTTGGCTAGGGGACTATTGGAGGGGTTTGGTTTGGATGAGTATAGGTTGGTGTGGTGCTTAGTGAGTGTTGGGGAGGTGGGTACAAAGGCTGCTTGGATGGAAGTGGCTGTTGCACAGCTGCAGATGAATAAGTTGAGCTTCATTTTTGATGGAATATATTTTTGCGAGGCCGTTGTTGTTGTTGTTGCAAAATTAGCTATGATTAAACTGTTTCCTGTAGCCTGTATTCAATTTGAATTACTGCTAACTACCAAAAGCTACAAATGAATCTAAACCTGTGTGATGTGAGACAACAAGGCCATGAGAGCTTCGTATCAATACAGATCATCAAATATAAATCATCCAACTTAACAAATCAGCACTAAAAGAAAAACTTCGATCTGCTGCATTATGAAAGAGTCTGCACTTGCTATCCGTGAAACCAGGCAGTGAAGGACAGAATATTGAAACATAAATCATCCAACTTGACAAATGAGCACAAAAAGAAAATTTTGATCTGAAAGAGTTTGAAGTTGCTATTGCTGAAGGCAGTAAAGGAAAGGCAAGAAACATACAATCTAGTCCGGCTAACTACGAAGCAACTTCGTACACACAAAAATGCAATCTGAAAAAGTTTGAACTTGCTATCTGTGAAAGCAGTAAAGGACAGACAAGGAAAGGCAGCGCATCAATAACATTGAATAAAAGTAAGTAATAAATATTGCACAATAGAGAGAGCAGGCCATTAACATGGTCACAATTTTTAGTCAACCTAACAAAGAAGCTACGCTGAAAACAGACTTACTGAAAACAGAACTCTCAAAATAGATGCATTAACAAAATTAACACGACAGACATCATGCGATTTTAACAAGACACAGAGCGAGCCAGGGGCATCATT
>JALLAY010000412.1:0-17783 GCA_036939635.1 Cyclotella baltica | reverse complement strand
AATCGAACACCAACTTTCTGATAAAGAACGGTTTCACGATAGCTTAGGGCCCCATGTTATTTTGTTAGGTGAAACTATTTTGGGTGAATTTCAAAGAGTAGAAAGGTATCCCTGTGAGTACGTGCCCTGGTATCTTGTGCAAATTACTCCTGATGAAGAGGGAGCAACAGCTACAGATATAGTGGTGTAAGACTTCATTTTGTCAGAAGGTGAGAGTTCAGCAGGAGAGCTTTGGATTTGTTGCTGGACAAAGGAGTTTATTTTGGTTTATTGAAAGCTGAAAAAATATATTTTATGAGCTTTAATTAGAAACACAATTGTGTCTATTGGTGATGGATCATCTTTATGACAAGAACTCGAGTAGGATTTCTGGATCTTTGGTTACTCATGCTTTGGTCTTGGGCTCTGGTTTTCTCAAATTAGCATCATTTAGGTTTTATATAGACTCCAACACATTCTAGACACATATGTAGCAAACAGACTGGCATCCTTTGGCCTACATACCACAGCTACGTGGCTTCTGCGAAAAATGGTGCCAATATCGCACCATTTCAATTATCTGGGCGGTACAGCACCATTCAATTTCATAACATCACTCTGCATAAAAAGTTACATCCGAAGGGGAAGAAAACATTACAACCTTTTGTACAGAGGACTTATTGTTGGAAATGTTATATGTAAGAAGAAGGTAACCTGGGCTAATAATGTGGCACTACACATTTGTAAGAGATTTCTTCCTCTCAGATTGAATTGTTTCCATTCCTGAGGAGATTTTTTCCTTCATGTGTGTCTTATTTCAAGTCTTATTGTGCGATACACATGTTAGTGAAAAATTTACTTGCACAAGAAATTCTTTGCTAGTAATTTGTATCAAAAAGGAAAAAATCACATCTATAAATGAAGAAAACTCAATTTAATTTAACATGTGTAGTATCCAGGATACCTAAATCATTTGAAACGTTGCCAATGATAAAATATTCCCCAGATATTTAAATGGGTGCCGTATCGGCACCTATTCTATAGAATCTCTTTAGCCGTGGTATAGATTCCAAATGGGTGCCGTAGGCGTCTGGTGTGTGTAGTAGTAGATACAACCTAAAAGTTACTTCATCTATGGAGAGAGGTCACATTCTACGAGTTCCATGACGCCAAGAGATAACACTAAAAAATGCCGATCGAATCAAATAGTTAAGCCCTTGAATTTTCCGTGCAAAATTTTAATTTATTTCGTGAACCTTGATCGTGAATAGGTATCTTCAGGTTCTTTCGAAAGATACTGATTTCAAATTTTATTCAAAGTATGTGCCGACGACCGTCTTAGTAGGAATGAAATATAAATTGAGTGACGTGTTTGAATGCTTTGCACAGCCACATCAGACGATTTTATTCTGGCTCTCTGTCGACAGTTGGTCATGGTCAGCATGCTGGTGTCAATTACCAAGGATAAGAAAGATTTTCTACACAAGAATCAGTTCAAACCAATGGGTGCCGTGGTTTTGGCGGATTAGCGCAAAACCAATGGGTGACATATTGGCACCCATTTATATCTGAGGGATATAGGCAACCCACACGAATTCGAGCACCTTCCCACAATCTAGCCTAGGATACACAGTATCCAAATGGATACGGTACCCTTTAACTCACCGAAGGTGCTCGAAGGACACGGTTCCCGCAGAAGCCATTTCACTAAATATGGCGCAATTTCGTTTCCTCAGCCAACCTCAGCCCAAAATTGGCGGCCGGCCCCGCGGTTCGAATAATCATCTCACTCTCATCATCACTAAACGCCACCTCCTTGCCCATCATGAAGACCATGTAATAGTCTTTAACTACCTTCACCGCACCATCACCGTCGCTGCGGCTAGCCTTTCTAAGCCGGTGTCGTAAGTGATATTGGCTTGAAATGGAATTGGATTGTGGTGCCTCGGATTTTGCACTACATGTGTTGGTGGATGCCTCCTCCGCCTTTGAATACAACAAGCTCGCTCCGTTGCTCCAACAGCGAACAGCAACCTCACGACGACAACACAACGGAATTAAAACAAGACCGTGGCCGTAAATTGGCGGTCGGATTCATCACCACCTCCTTTCCATCATCATGTTTACCGTTTAATTGTCCATTATTATCCACACCAGAATCTGTTCCAGTTTTATGCGTTGGTGGATGCCTCCTCCGGGTCGTCGACCTTTGAGCACGAAAACATCATCACTTGGTTAACAATGGCATACAACGTTGATGGTTGACGGGGATGCGTTTGTAGTTGATCATGTTGGTGATAAAAAGAGCTAGATATTACACCGACAATAATCAACAACACTCACCACTGCCAACAGCATTGAAATTTTGTTGCTGCTTGTTATTGCGCCACCCAGCACCAACAACAAGATTTCAGCCATGCCACATTAACAACGAACAAGCAGACGATAATGGAATGGAACGAGGGCTACGTTAATGGCACGGGATTAAACTAGGCGGAGGCGAGGTAGAGCTGGTGGTGGATTGCAACGGTAGTTGTGTTTATTAAATTAATTGGCTTTTTGGGTTCTAAATCATGCTTGTTGGATTGTCAGTGCACCCATTTGCTATGTTTTGCTTTCATTTTATTACTTGGTTTGCTCCTTGCAATGATTTTGCATTAGCGGTTTAGATGGAAAATAAATATTAATATTTGTTCCTTATCGACACAAAATTAATTTCTTTCTTATGACTGTGGCGTCTCAGTTTAGATCTACTTTTACAAGTCACATCGTGTGAATCTAAAGAGACTGAATGAACCAAATAGAGTATTCTTGTGTATTGGTTCTGAGTTGGCTATTTACATTGACGGTACCTATACTTGTTAATGACTTACATCATTCGAAGGTGTTGTTGAATTGCTTGTTCTAACTCTAAATCAGCTCCTTGCCACAATGAGTTTATTGTTACGTATCTCCATACAACTAAACGACATTACCCTTCAATCAAGTGGTTGTCTACGCCTAGGAGATAAGAATAATGTTGAGAAGTTGTTCAACCGTTCTGACCGAATTTGTTGCAGACATTCTTCAGCATCACCGTGTTGTCGTCTTCACTCCGAGTGGCTTTCTCCATGGCAGTAATCTCTGGTTGCTGGGTTGGCCATTGCGTTCAATATCTCCAGTAGTTTCAACCGATCTGTCGCCGCCTTCAACTCCACTTTGCATTTGGTGTCTAAGTAATTGGATATGACACCTTTGACGCGGGTATTTCCCCCTTTGCAGAGCAGCAGCAGATTGAGCTGCCGTGATATTGAATAGTGGAAAACATGATTCATCGACGATCGACGAAGTAATATTCATTGTCTTCACTGTAGTATGAAGAATGTTGTTGCAGTTATTGATTCGACTTCAGCTTTGATTGTTGGGCGGTGGAATATAGCTGTGTATGGAGCGAGGAGAAAGAAGATGGAAACAAGTTTGAACATCTGATGGCGGGTTAGGAAGGAGGAGAAAGGGTTTGGTCGCACTCAGCGAGTTTGTACAAGAGGTTTGTAGGAGGAATGAATGCGTTTGAGCGAGATGTTTTGTTGATTGGTCTTCTGGCGGCACAGCGACTCCAGAGGACGATGCAAACCCCCGATTAGCCTCGGCGATGGCGTCGGGGGAGCCCAAGGGTGAAGGCGGCGGCGGCGGTGGGTTTGGTTCGGCCATGGTTGCTTAAAAAATGGCCGAGATGTGAGTGATCGCCATGGTGATTACAGTGCGTTGAGTTGAGGGCGCCACGAATGCGAGATTAGTGANCTTCCCTGGAGCTGCGGCTCGTTGAAGACAGTTCGATCCCTTCCCTGGAGCTGCGACTCGTTGGAGACAGTTCGATGTCGATCGGATGGAAAGCTTATCATCTGATGCCGGCAGATGTAATCAATAAAGATTGTTTGGGTGATGATGGATGAGGGGTTTATATCAACTTAGATTGATGGCTCGCGGCCACGATCGATTTAAGATTTGGTGCCATATGCGTTGGTAGATGCCTCCTTGACCTTTGAACACAAAATGCCCACACTGTTGCCCCAACAGCAAACATTCACAAAACGGAAACGCAACAAGAATGCGGCCATGGTTTGTTGTTTGTTTTATTGTCGATGGGATAACTTCTCTGCGGCAGCACTATTGCTACTGCGTCATCCAACATCAACAACATCATTACATCCACGCCATGTTAATAACTAAGGACTAAACGAGAATGGAACGGAACGAGGGCTACATCAATGTGAAATGCAACGGGAGCTGTGTTTATTAAATTAATTGGTCGGTTATGTATTTTTTGATTGCTTGTAGTTTATCATTGTCCTCATTTGCTTTGTTTTGTTATTTGTCTTGCCCCTTGCAATGCATTAGCGGTTTAGATGGAAAATAAATGTTAGTATTTGGACTTCATCTACATAGAAGTATTTTCTTGTATTGGTTCTGAATAGGCGATTATAATCTGAATTTGCATTGATTGTGTGTAAAATAACTCAATAAATCTATAAAATAGATTAGATATTGCTAAGGTGGATTATATGTTAAAATCAGAGCTATTAAACATATGTCTTTTTATTGTCGTACATCATTCGAAGTTGTTGTTGAATTTCTGTTTCTGACTCTACATAAGCTCCTCGTCTCAAAGAGTTGATTGTTACATGCCTCCATACAACTAAACAACATCTCTCTTTAATCAAGTAGCTGTGCCTCAATATACAGTTGTTGTGCCTCGGAGGTAAGAATAAAGTTAAATCATATCAACTGTTCTGACCGATTTTTTTGTGGAAAATCTCCATCCTCGCAATCATTGTCGTATTCACTCCGAGTCTCTCTGGTTGCTGGTTAACAATGGTATGCATTGGCTAAGTAATATTCATTGTTTTTGCTGTAGTCTAAAGAAGGTGGTCTCTGACGTGCTCAGCCAACGACTTGCTTTACTGTGCGTCTTAGCGCCCGTCTTTTGGAGGATTGATGAGCTGCAGTTGTGGATTAGGTCGTCGGGCGGTGGGATATGGTTGTGTGTGGAGCGAGAAGAGGGATGAATGAGGATATAAGATGATGGAGTGTCGATGTCCCTCGCTCAGAGACGAAAACCGTTATTATTTCAGGCATATTTGCTGTCGACATTCACTGAGACGACAAAGTGGTGGGATTGTTAAGAGAAACGAGGAGTGGCACTGTGAGACTGCCATCGACCGAATGTAGGTGGATCTTTAAATAGAGCCGTTGGTGCACTTCTTACCTGAGCTTACCTGTCAAAGATCGTTTGGGATATGAAGAGGGGGTATTTTTAACAGTTCAACCACCGATGACAGTGTAGAAAGGAGGAGAAATTAGTTGGTGGCACTCGGTGTGTGTTTAGGGGGAATGATAGCGCTGGAGGGGTCGGATTGGGAGGGTGTTCGCCTCTCATTCGATCCGCAAAACAGAACGGATCCAGCACGCTTGGCAGTTTGGTCTTCGTGAGGCACAGCGACGTTCAGAGGCCGATGCAAATCCGCGATTTGCATCAGAGATAGCGTCGAGAGAGTCGGGAGTGAAGACGGCGGCGGTGGGAGGTTCGGTCCGGCCGTGGTTGCTATGAAATGGCCGAGATATGAGGGATCGCCATGGTGGTTACAGCATAGTAGATCAATAAAGACTAGATACTTCACTCTTTTTTTGAACCCGTCGTTTACCCCGTTTTCGGGTACAGTTTCAATCCCGTATGTTGTTCTATCCTCGCGTAATGTCTTCTAGCTTGCCACATGTTAGCGGCTGAGTCGAAAACCTTTCATTCTGTAATTAAGGCTTTCTTGCTGATGTGACACTAATACTGTTGATTCGAGAGGGCATCACGAGATGCATCATGCACATACTACACACCGCTTGAACCACATGAACCATGACGGATGGGGCGGCAACGGCGCTTTCAGCTCCCCGCCAGCCACAGCATCAACTCTCATGACCCCTCCCCGCCCCCTTTTCGTCTCAATTGAAACGAACGACGTCCACCGCCTGATTCAATGCAAAATTGAACTGGATGGTAAGCGTCGGCCGTTCCTTGATTGTCAATAGGAATGAACAACAACCCCCGCTTCACAAATAACAATTGAAATGAACGTTACCTGCCGTTCATTTCAATTGTTAATTGTATGGCAACAGATAATGTTCGGTCCTCCGTTCGATTCAATTGGCGATTCCAATGAAACGGATGGGGGGCAGTGTCCAATCCAAATTATGAAGAATATCCCCTATGCCTTCGATTAATGATTTGGGCAATAGAAATGAACGACACCTACCGTTCATTTCTATTGCCGTTTGGAACAGATAACGGCCGCTTCTCCGTTCGTTTCAATTGGCTATTAGAATGAATGGCGTCTATCTGTTCGTTTCAATTGGCTATTGAAACGAACGACTTCCGCCTGTTCTTTTAATGAAAGTGAAAAGTGAAGGAAAGAATCGTTCCAATTTCGTTGTAACTGCCGACTGACGAATGCCCGTTCGTTCTAATTTACAATTAAAATTATTGATACGAAGGGCATACGCCAAACCTTCTACAGGAACATTTCATTGGAATGAACCTCGCCCTCTACGGAACAAGACGAGGAGCGTTTGTTCATTTGTTCCATTGATGATTGAACCGAACGGGCCGACAGCCAACTTAGCCCACAGACGTTGAGAAGAGTTGGCAATGATGTCACAGTGTTATTTATTTGCATGTCACAGCGTGTAAGGTTTTCGACTCAGAAAAAGGGGGGGACTTTTCTCCCACGACAGAACGAAACGTGACTTGGAAACGGTACCCGAAAACAGGGAAAACTACGGGTTCAAAAAAAGAGTTATGTATCTAGTCTTTATTGATCTATGCTTTGAGCCTTTCACGATGTTTCCCGCCCTCTTGACATCCATCTCTGACCTGTCCTTCAATCCCGGGTCATAGAAACGCGCGGGGACATTAATTTCTTTCCTTCCAATACCGTCTTGGTTTGGTCGTGGAAGAATGCAGTTGGCGATTAATAGAAGGAAAAAGAATGCATATGGCAGGAAAATGATACCAGATGCTCCTATATGATGTCATTCAAGCAAGTGTAACGTCGTCATCTCCCTAAATATCTTTCGAAACGCGTCTCGACCTCGACAACATCTGCACAGGACACATGACCCGCCCGCCCCCTTTAAAACGGGTGTCAAGACAAGTCAAGATGAACACTCCTCGACTCTCCACTCCTCGATCACAATTTTCATTTATTTTCATTTCATTCAACGATTTCGATTGATAAAACCATCGAATTGAACCATCAACCATCAAACCTCATCAAGAACACCACCATCAAAGCCTCTTCCACCAATCAACCATGACGGCCAACCTAACCGCCGCCCTCAACTTCCTCTCCCTCCCCAACGCCTGTCCCCTCTGCATCGTCGCCCTCGACCCTCTAACCGGTCGTCCCATCGCCGTCAACTCCACCTTCGAATCGATCATCGGCCCCCTCTGGAAATTCAAAGAGTGGGACTTTGCCGACGCGGCATCAGAAGATATCAATCCCAACGCCGGCGCGGACGATGTGGGGAAGGAGACGAACAGGTCGAGGTTTCGTGATGCTATTGGTAAAGTCCGTGCTTCTTTGTGCGAAGATGTCGAGAGGTATCTTGAGGATGCCATGGCGGGAAAGGTTGAGAGCAGTGCCAAGGTTAGGAATGTGGAGATGTTGACGCTTGGGACGAATGATGCGGGGTTGCCTGTTAGGAGGTACTTTGATTGGACTATTGGGTGTGTGCAGAATGAGGAGGGGGTGAATGGGGATAGGCCTGCGAGTGCTGTTATTTTGTATGGGGACATGCTTAATGATGATGAGTCTTCTAATAGGTGAGTTTATGACATATTGGATATTCATATGCAGAAATCGAAATTTTCTAACCTAATATTTCATGTGTCTGCTCTACAGAGCCCGTGACCTTGAGCTCATTGACTTCTTCCAAAACGCCCCCATAGCCATGCACTGGCTCAACGGCAACGGTACCGTCCTCTGGGCCAATCAAACCGAACTTAATGTCTTAGGATACACTGCCGAAGAATACATTGGTCAACCCATCATGAAGTTTTGCCCCGATGAAGAGGAACTGGTGCTTGAAATCTTTAAGCAACTGGGTACGGGAAACATTATTAAAGATGTCCCGGTAAGGTTTAGGTGAGTCCAGATATTTGTTGCTTCAAGCTTCACTCTTACTACAATTTTGGTTTGTATTTTATCTGTATTCTGACCAATCTCTCCCCTCTATGTAGGACTAAGGATGGAAAAATGGTGCATCTGTTGATTGATTCGAATGTGGCTTATAATCGTGATGGGTCTTTTGGACATACGAGGTGCTTTATTCGTGATGATACGGGGAGGAAGATTAGGGATGTTAGGACTAAGTTGTTGATTGATGAGAATGAGAGGGTGAGTCTAGATACGTATTGTAGCTTTCAGCTTGACTTGTACGACAATTTTTGTTCTTTGTTGATATGGGAAAAATCAAATGAACCCGATATTGTATTACCAATGTTTAATGCAAAAGCTGAACCATCTCTCACCTTTTCCCTTCCTGTTGTCCAGAGCTTGAGGATGTTGGATAACTTCCTCTCTCGTACCCTCCACCATGTTATGGGCCCACTCCATGCTCTACGTGGCACGTGTGAATTGATCAGTGGTAGGCTCCAAGATCAAAAAGGCAGCATTGACATGGATGAAAGAGAAAGGCACTGTGATCTCCTTGACAGGGCTGTGGATACTGTAACAACCACTACGAGGATGGTTGCGGATGTGTCGGATCTCGCTAGGTTTGGTGAGTGTGTCAATATGTCTTACTGATGAGCAGCTTTGAACTTGTTTGTCTCTAACGTCTATGTTACAGATGAGGGAGCTACACTCAAGACAAACTTCAGGTGGGTTGATCTTCGTGACATTGGATTGCAGGCCATCGAAGACATTCGTTTCGAAGACCTCATTCTCAAGGGAGATAGTAGCAAGGTTAAAGTCTCCCTCAATCTTATTGGTCAGGGAGGTCCTGCAGTTATCAATACTGACAAGGCGGTGTTGCTTAGGGTCCTGGCCCATTTGTTGGAAAATTCTGTCCGTGAGGTGTCTCATCGCAAGACTGGCGGAAATGTGATGCTTCAAGTTACCTCTTCAAATGACAACACTGGCAGTGGAGCTGTTTTTATTGAGGTCCTTGATGATGGACAGGGGCTCCCGGCAGGAACCTGTTTGGATGACGGTGGAGATGTCAATGATACATCTAAGCCTCCCCCTTGCCATCGCTACGTCATTGGAAGGAAGACATCCAACAATGACCCTGATGAGATGGAAAAGGCAAGAGCAGAGATGGAAGAGGGATTACGCAGCTTGAAGCAAAATGGAGTTGGTGTTGGTTTGCCACTTTCCTATCACCTTGTACGTATGCTTGGTGGAGATTTGAGGCATGACAAAGAACAGAAGACCGGGACAAGAATCTACTTCACCCTTCAGAGTAAGCGTGACAATGATATGGCTTTGGATGAACCTGGGGTACTAAAAACAGAGACTATTCTCAAGTCCAAGGCTATGCCGGTTGAGATCAGTTTTGTTCAGGATGATGCAAAACGTAGGCGTGTGGATGATCCTGAGTTTGGAAACTTCTTTGTCTCTTCGGACAGTTCCATGACTACAGGTGGAGATTCGGATTCGACTGTCTCGCCACCTATTCCCGAGGCACCCAAGGCAGAAGCTGTGGCAAAATGTGGTGTCAGAGCTGAACTACCATTTTCTGTCCTCATTGTTGAAGATACAGATATCTGTGCCCGTCTTCTTGGAATGCAGTTGAAGAAGGTGAGGTCATTTAGTTGTTTTTGGAATTCTAAATGTTTATATACCATATGAATCATCTCACGTTTTTATGTTGCTTCGTAGTTGAAATGCTCCACTCAAAGAGCCGAGAATGGTCAAGTTGCGATTGACATCCTCAAGAACTCCATGCCTGGTACATTTGACATGGTCCTCATGGACTTGAGGATGCCTGTGATGGATGGGTTGACGGCAACAAAGCTAATTCGAGATGAGTTGAAAATGAATGACTTGCCTATCTTGGCCCTCACGGGTGAGCGTCGTGGAGATATTGAATCAGAGTGCGAGGGTATTGGTTTTACTGATTTTTACCAGAAGCCTTTGCCTAAAAAGAAGTTGGAGGATCTCGTTACCAAGTATAAAGCTATTCGTGATGGCTTGGCGTAGAGTCTGGGGATTTGTTATGATGATTGAACAAGAGTAATTACCTGGGGAGACAAATGATAACTTAGAATCAGATTAAATTAAACATTGACTTCGACTGTGAAAATGGAATAACGAAATAGTATGTAGGCCTCAAAGGAACTCTGGACAAAGGGATGACAATGACTCCTACGGATGACACATGCGTTGACTGCATTCAGACACAGATTTTGCTGGCTTATATGGACATGAGGATGTGCAAGACCCGCACTGTGCTAGGAGACAAACTGGTTTTGTGATTCTGGCATTTGGATGTCCGGTACTATGGAAGTTGTGGCTCCAGACCGAAATTGTTCTCTCCACAAAGGAAGCAGAATCTTGAAATCAGTACGGCATATCGCGATTTGCTCCCTCTGGTGGAAATGATCAAGGGCTTGCGTAAAAGTGTCGGATTAGGTGATGATTTTAGTGATGAGATTCATTTACGTGTACATTAGGACAATGTGGGTGCTCTCACTCTTGACAAGTTTGAACCCAGAAGAATGACTTCACATTCCAACCACTATGTCATCAACCATCAAGTATCACTGTTTCAGATCCCATGTTTCTGATACCATTAAGCGCATTTCCCTAGTGAAGATTGACACCAGGAAAATTAGGGATAGTATGTTTACCAAAGGGTTGACAGAGGTACCTTTCTGCCATTTGCGACGCTGCTCAATGGGTTGATGAGTTGATAACCCTCCAAGAACATCAAGAGGAAATGTAGGGTGAGAGATGGGACGGGTACCTCCTGTGTTCGTAGCAAGGCCATTTACGGCCCCTATCCATGAGCGAGCCAAATTTCGGCCGCGCCATTTTATTTGACTGTTGGTTGGACCATTGAGAATTCAAATCGGAACTCTTTGGCCATCAAACAGAGTGCTGGCTGAATCCCTCGACAAGATTTGTCCTTGCATGTGTTGTACAAGGCGTTTATCATGTTAATTGGAAAACCTAGTAAATCAACTTACTTCCTAATAAATCCATTGTTAATCATTCAATTGCTATTTTAATTTCTACAGTAAGTTTATACAGTTTTCCAAACATGCAGCAGCTAACTGCCGTCTGCATAGTATCCCTTTGTAGGTGCGAATGATACTCTGCAATTTTAGCATATTATGAACCTTAACTGCAAAAGCACCAAACCAAGTTAAATTTGTCGGTTTATCTACATATGTACTGCACTCAGGGTTGGGGAAAATAAGGTGGGGATGAAATATGGAAGATGCAGTGGGGTGATCACCCTATTTCCCAGTATTTTCAGTCATTGGCATTGAAGCTTTTGACCATTCTACTGGTGAATCATACATGTAGCACAAAAATTAAAAAACTGTTACTTATAATATTAACAGAAACTAGGCTCAAGACACTCTACATTGACTTTAACAGACTGAGGGTTCAATTTCCCTTGATATATGGAAGCATGTCAACCTCCAGGAATTTTTGGCCAGCGGTAATTCTCCAAAAATTTTGGTCCAGATGGAATCATGTTAGTAGTGTTTAATATCTACAACTTGATGTTAGTTAAACACAAAATTCTCACTAATCGATTCTGATTATGTTTCATCAAAAGAGCAATCGGAGTCCGGAACAATCTTTGCTATCGCCAAAACAACAATCTTTGCCACAGTTGGGGGCCAATCTTTGCTACGGTCATGAATCAACAATCTTTGCTATTGTCAGGAAACAATCTTTGCTACGGTCAGAAAACCAACAACGTTTGCTACAGTCAAAACGAACTACGGAAAGTGATCCTTCACTTGTCAGGCAATGCTCTTACTGGCACACTTCTCAATGGACTGGGGAGTATTGTGAACTCGTTCATTGATATCGGATATCGCCAGAAATAACATCAAGGATCCAATTCCTTCATCATTCTGTCAAAAATTTGGTTGGATGGAGGGCAAAGTGGGTGAGGTTATGTCTTGTGATGCCATCGTATGCCCCGGAAAATAACCAGCTTTTCATTGACTTTGATAACATCACATTGGCCAAAATCTAGAAATCTTGTACACCTCTGATAATGATATTGGTCATGTAAATGGAAATAGTGGCTCCTCATCATTGAAGGAACTTCATCTCACTTCTAATGAGTTTACCTTTACCGCTATATTCTCAGATGAGCTGTTCAATCTTGCTCCAACTCTCCAACAACTCTTCATTGCTTACAACTTGTTCACCGGGCCACTATCTAGTAACTCTGGAAAGTTTATGGAGCTAACTGATTTATATGCATACAATAATGATTTCAGTGGAACAATATCCCAAGGGATGTCAAGTTTGAAGAAACTGCAGAAATTAGTCCTCGTGGAAAATGAGTTATCAGGGAGAGTTTCTTGTTGAGTGTGGTAGCACGTTATATCATTGAAGACAAGAGCAGTAATATGAGATTTAGCGGACAGAATCAATAAAAAGATGTCAAAGTATACCAGAACACTATGTGTTATTTTTGTTAGTCATTGCCTGATTTGTAGAAGATTATTTGTATCATAAAACAAAACATTGATCAATTCGAACAGGCAATTACCTATTTATTACTAGGTTAGCCATCTACAACATACCTAGAACTGACATCAGCCGTAACTACACCATCTCAAGAGGTCAATGAGCCGAAAACGTTTGAATCTGCTAAAGAAAGTACTCCATTGATTTCAATTTCCAACTCTGTTCTTTGTTTTATCCGTATCAGGTAAGTCATAATAGGTCTGCAGCACATTAGTCAGGACAGATCCAAGGCTTTTTATGTAGAATCATATTTTTTGTTCCACAGGGAGCCATTTCACTTTTCTGAATCTAAAAAAATGACTTTATCAGTATATTTTGAATGAGTAATTTACTTGGTACCACCATTGACCCAGAAGAGTCAAACATTTTCGATGACCCCAGGGATAGAAGTGCACGTGCCCCAAGAATTGATGATCCTAATTATGGTTTAGAAGATTTTTGTGAACGAGCCTCAACGACGGATTATCCAGCAATCACATTCTCAACTTCTGAATAGAATTAGTGCTATGAATCAAAACCTTCATGATATTAAGTTTAGCCGTGTCTTTGGACTTGATGAGTCTATGAATGTTGAGGATATCCCAAGGAAGAAAGATAAGATACATGACTGGCTAATAGCTCAGTTTACTGGATCTGTTGCTGAGAGGGCTAGTATCATTGTCTTTAAGTTTGATTGTGGGAAGGTTGGTTCTCATGTCTTTCTTTATTACATGTCTGAGACAACCAAACCACTTGATCCTAAATTAGGTGTGTCTGTGCACATAGTTAGTTCCTATGATAGAGAAGTTGAAGAAAGACATAAACAAGTATCACCAGGAAGCTTTTGTTTCAGATATGAAAATGAGGTTTAGCCCCATCACATAGCTGCATAAGTGAAGTTGTTGCTCCTGACAGCTAAAATTTGTATTGGTCCTTTGTGTGAGCCCTCTTGAGGACTCTGAGCTGTCCAAACAATGATTTGAGAATGGATGGCTAATGGCTGCTACAATACTGAAGGTATATTGTACCTTTCCCTGTTTTGATTTTGGCACAAGTAATACAGCCCAATTGGATTTCAAAAATAATATTGATTCCTAAACTGTAAGATTTAGGCGTGTTCTAGTCATTGTATTCGCATTTGTATTGCCATTTTTGTGCCTTCTTCGAACATAGAATCACTCTGTATTGCCCCAAAAGGTTTGGGAGTCACGCTTAGAAAGAAGAAATTTCCCCATGTTATATGTTGCTTGTGTTGAATTGACCTTGTGGTCACTTTAATCTCGTGCAACAAAGTAAACGTCAGTTGACCTCGATGACATTTTGTTGACTTGTGAACAAGCGTGTCTGTGTGACTGGACAAAACAGAAAGCTTTGAATCGTACCCAGTCAATAATCTTTTATGTTGTAGGTGACGAAATCAAAACAGGGAAAGGTAGAAACAGAGGGCAAGATTTTATACCAAGGATTGTTTGTAGATGTTCTAGACTTCTTTGTGGCACACAATTGGTGTAACACTCACAAATTAAGCAGTTCTTGTCCAAAATTCAATTTTGCTCACAAATTATGTAACCTTCTGGGCCAGTGTGTTCATATGCTAACTTAATGTTACTTAACTTAAGCCCCGGAACATACACTAGGGAGCTGTCCAGACTGGTGTAGGGGTTGGCTGTACAGGATTCATGAATTAGCCACCGCTCCTCAGACAATGACCTCACACGTTCACATTTAATGAGCCTCTCTGTGGAGATTTCAGGGAACATTATACCAATTGAACTACGATACCTAGGTACTACACTACATACTACTAACACTAACACGGTCTTGGTTTTGCTTAATAACCTTAGAGCACTGGACGGTGTATTCATCAGTACAACTGGAGCAAACTTCATATGCCCATTGGAGTCATTGATCAGGTCCATGGTCTTGCCCAGTGTGCCAAAGCCAATAAAGAATATAAGGATTTTGACATGTTCTATGCCACCCTTCCACCTGATGAGAATGATAAAGACAAAGATGTTATTGGTAATCTTCCCAATGAAAATGCAGGAGTGAATGATGATGGATTCGCTGACAATGAAGAAAATGAAGAGGAAGATGATGTTGTTGATGATGATGATAACCAGGATAGTACTGATGCAAACGACAACAGTGAAGAACACAGACAGACCTACAACCTCACCATCATGAGCTGATCTTGGTCTATTGAGGTGATCAAGATTGGAATGTCTCCATCATCTCAACCATGTCATCCCATTTCCATTACTGTTAAGCATCCATGAAACTTCAGATACCGCAATAAACGGATATCTTGGAACCATTTTTGTCCCTTTCGGACCCATGATCACATGTCTAACACACTCATGCGAGACTTTCCTGCAGTCTGATGTAATGGCTCTACTTCTCATGGCAGCTGAATAAAATTAATGTGAAGGTTGTGTAGCAGTGGAAACTGATGGAAAGCGTTTTTGTATCCGCCACATGTGAGATTAAACCTAGCTACGCTACACAAAATTGATGAACCGAGATCCTAAAGATCTAGTGGAAGATTAGGACAATGAAGAATAGGATGAAATCAACCTGATTTGGCCGGGGATTTGGGAGTGATCAGTTTATGTAGACAGATGAGATGTGAGAATGAATTACACGGTGTAGGAGTTGTCAGAGTGGGTCTTCAAAGCAATAACACATAATGCACTATGTATAACACTGTATTAAATAGCAAGAATTTACACATGTTAATGGATCTGGAGGAATTTCTTAAAGTGTTTGCTAAATAAATCAATGCAAACGAAGGGCGCAAAATTGATTCCTTCTTGAAAATCCTAGTTACAAGAACTATCTTATTACTATACTCAAGTATAAGACAAAACTATTTTTTGTAGCCAGTAGTTATAACTAGAGTGTACTCCATATCCCCCAGATTTTCCAACCTCTGCCACCGTAGGCAGAGGTTACGTAGAATCTCTGTAGCGCGGTACAAAATTAAAACCTCTGCCGACGGTGGCAGAGGTTTTCTACATACGCGCTGGTATGTTTTGGCCTCTGTACAACCTCTTTTGTGTTTTATCTCTGGAGAGAGTGGGAATTCAACTGACGGTCATGACGCCAGTCTATTTTGCGAAAAAAATGCCAATCTCCTAATTTAGTCGACGTTGAGGAACATTCTTAGTAGTTCTTGGTGTCAATCGTGAATTTGTTTCGCGAACGTTGTTCGTGAATAGGTATCTTAAAATAAGTCACGAAAGATACTGAGTTCAAATAATTTTCAAACTATATTCAGCGCAGGAATCGATTCAATCAAGTGACGTGTTCACGTTTCCGACTTCTGTGCCTACTTCCACCTTCGCATAAATTGACCAAATCGAGTAACGTTTTTCTATTTTGCAGACAAAACAAACCTCTGCTGACGTCGGCAGAGGTTGGTTTCAGCGATATAGTCCGAAACCGACCTCTGCCACCGTCGGCAGAGGTTAAAATCTGGGGGATATCAGTGTGTCTATCTCTAGTTAAACATACCAAGTCTTGATATCACAGCCATAGCAAAAGTAAAGATGGCATGATTGATTCAAAATACCATCAATACAAGTTTTATTTGTCTGTGGTATCCAAAAAAATGATGAGAAGATTGCTGATTGCTATTGTTCCTAGATACTGCTTTGTTTCAGGATATTTTCACACAAAAACCCTCGTGGCAATTGTTATTGCTATACATAAGAGTGCAGACACTCTTGTTTCCAGTGACGTGTCCTCATGTCTGTTGTGACTGGCTTATCTCTCTGGCATAGGATACCTAGGCAGTTCTGCCCTCTTCCGTTTGAGACATAGAATACCTTGGCAGTTTTATCCTCTTCCATTGGAGGCCCTTCTAGTGGTATCCTCATGTGTTGGCGCACCTCACTCCCGCCACAGTTGTCATACGAGTAGCCTCCTAAGTCCCTCTAGAGACCTCACATTGCTCATGACTCTCTTTTCGACACTTACTCATCTTCTCCTCCTCGCTTCACGATTGCTTGGTCGTCTCTCTTTTGTATACCTATACTGAGACCATTTTCACACTTGAGGAATACAGTAAATAGTCACCATATCCATTCACATTGACCATTTGCTGCCAAGATGGAGCTTCTAAGATTTAATTAGAAGTTAAAGTAAAAAGAGATGCCATATGAAATAAAAAGGATTACACAGTGAAGAGGAGTTGGAACTTTTAGGAGTTCTTGTTCAACAGAAAGTCAAAAAATGATGGCTTGTTATAGATTGAAAAACCTAACAATTCATTCTTGAGGCCTTTTCTTTGTTGGGCACCATGGATTGCATCTAGTTTTACGCATCAGCCTAATGTATTATCCTGTAGAATAGCAAGTATCTTTGTAGCCCGATGATTGAACCACATAGGAAGGGTCAACTAAAACATTAAGACCCCCTCTTGTGTAATGCCCTACATATACAGTGTTTATCCTTTATTTTGTACCAAAAATACAATATTTTGTTCAAATAATTTCAAGGCATTCCAATAACTGAGTATAATAGGTGATGATCACAATTTGTAAACAGGAACTAATGGTGATTACAGGCTTGGTTAACCTATCTTAAGACTTGAGGCGAAGGAACCAGAAAGTATTAGTTGTGCCGATCTGCATCATCTCATAGTTGTGTCAAATTTTTGCCCAACAAACTCCAAATAAAATAGTCTTCGACAAATTGGTCATCAAAGTAGTTGTTGCTGAATGAATGTGTTCGGAGAATGATGCAACTAAATTTGGATCATATTTGGAGAGACTTCTTGCATTGATAAATAAACGGTGATGTGCTTGACATGACAACATTTGCAATCTTTTTTGTCAAATATTGAAGACTTACTTTTTCATTGTGTGCAGGTACCAGGTACAAAACCTCTTTCTTCTTCTAATGTCACGCCTCTTATTCAATCTTTCATTGAAAATAGCAGCATCATTGCATTTTAAATTTCTGCTAAAGCCTTCCCAATTAGAGTAGGGCAGACATAAGGCTGATTGATTAGAAAAACATTACTCATCCATGTGTGTCAAGTTGGGCTTGTAGGATTTCCAC
>JALLAY010000411.1:0-15720 GCA_036939635.1 Cyclotella baltica | reverse complement strand
TCAAGGGTGATGTCAAGAAATCATCATTCAATATATATTGATGAAATATCACATTAAACCTCCTTTTTTCTACTCCAAATTTGGGAGGTTTAATGTGATGAATGCTGTTACACTCCCGTTGACTAAGAAAATTTGAAACAACTGCATTAGAGAATAGATACCCTTAAATTGATATATTATCATAAGCCAGTAAGAAAGTAATATTATTTAAAGATCGCGATAGAAAATAATTTCATGGGTGTAATTTAAAATTGTTCTAAATTCCGCCCCAATGTCAATTTGCATGCACGAAATCACTCAAATATTGCAACAAATAAAAGGCACCTCTGTCTATAGCCTCTGTCACGATATTTCACTTTCACAGGCGGCGGACAGAAATATCACCACAAATATCGCGTTGCTGATTTGTTGACAAAATAAGCCTAAGGCTCATTGTATCAACAGAGCTTTTTGGCTCATTATTCTAGCGTTATTTTATTCTAGATACTTTCAAATTATTTGACATTGGTATCTTTTGTAAATCATCTTAAGATATCCATAGACTAACAACGTTCGTGCGACAAATCCATAATTAATACCAAGAAACAAGGTTGTCATGGTAGATAGGGCCATAATAATTAGGAGTTGAGCATTTTTGAATAATTAACTGGTGGTAGATAAATCCAAATCTAATACCTCTGTGTAGAGATAAACACATGAATAGGTTGTATAGACTCCAAAACATAGCACATATGTAGCCAATTAGTGCCGATTTGGCACTAATTGGATTTTGTACTGCGTCTACGGCAATTCTACGGAATGAGTGCCGGATCGGCACTAATTCAAAAAGTCTAGGGACACTGGGTCATGAGCTCAATGTCAAGCAAAACAAAAAAATGTATCAAACATCGTCACTGCAAGGAATTTATGACTGCATCAATGACCCTTGCTGCTAGCTATTGTGATGGTCCCTTTTGAAGCTAATTATCCCTGTTCCAAACGTTTAACTATCGTCTTCTGCCAAGAACTTTGTAGTTCTCACCAAGAATTTTGCCAGGGATCCCCGACAACCGCCAATTGTCCGAGCTCGTGGGACTTTTTTTGGATTGGGTTAATCTTTTCACTCTCAATTGGCAACGGATTCAAAAGGGATTTAAAATCATAAACCATACCCTTTGCAAAAACTTTCTATTTCGATTTAAATATTTACCAAACTGATTATTTTACAGAATAGTATCAGTAGCCATCCTCACCAACCCACCCCCCTACTTCACCAGCACCTACCACCATTCCACCACCTCCAGGCTTCCCGCCAATGGACCCACTAATCGCTTCCCCCATCCCACCCCCCCCTGTACAGATTGGCAATCGCCTCATCTCGTACCCATGCCACCCCAAATCCCCAGATTCTCAGTCAGACGCTAGCTTGTCCTTGCCTGAAAGTCTTTGTATAGAATTAGGTAGCTTATAAGCTACACTGTAACATAGTATCATCATCATCATATATGTACCTTGTAGCATGGTTTACGAACCTACTGTATCGAGACTAATTAATTGAATGAAAGCTTCAATTGAAATCATGTTTGATCCTACACATATATGCAACCCATTGCTTGCTTGTATAGTTAGCAGCGCTTTGCAAATAGTTTGAATTCATTTAAATTCAAACGAATGACAACCTGAGATGGTCAAACATTTGGTGTCAAGTTATGACATCAGGAACAATTGAAATCCAAAATCTTGAATGAGAATTTAAGATATGCATACTGGACGTCCATACCTGTGGTCATGCAAGGGACAGAGGTACATGCATGTCAATGATGTTCATTGTAGTTGGCATCCTTGGTGCTGCAGTCAACTTTTTTGCTTAGTAATTAGGCCAAATGCTCTCAACTACTGTTTCGTAAACTCTCCGGTTCTCTAGTGCCACCAAAACAAGGAATATTTTCATACAACTCTCAAAATTTTCAACCTACCTATTCAGAATAACCCATTATCATCTGTTATGAAGACAGTCAACCATGATTGCTGTAGATAAGTCCAATGTACTCTTATCAAGATTTAATACTGATGTACAGAGAAATCATTTTGCTCTGTTGTCAAGGTTCAATAAGATCAGGACATCACGAATGAACCATTAGGCATGCAAAACCATATTTAAGGGCAGATATTAGAAACAGTATTCATTTACTTCATTAGAACGCATCAAAATTGACCTAAAACGCCACAACAAACATTCAATATATTTTTGAGTAAAAAATTCAAATCTTACTACAACAAACATTCCTTGTGAAACAAGAATAATTACCAACTGTCTTTCTTTTATGTAACTATTCTACCAATGGATGACTCTTACTTAGTACATGCAACAGTGAAATGCCTGCTTGGCTACAGTATTAAGATGCCATAGGTGATACTGAAATGTTATCTAATATTTGAGGATGAATACACCAGATTTTTGGTGTGATTATCATTGTGGTGAAAGAATCTATGGTCTATGGTTCAAACCAGTGACAAGATAGGAAGGGCATTTATTCTATCGAAAGAATATCAGCCCTGTGCCAAGAGATTTCAAAAAAGGAGCCATGATATGAACACAGTTTAGTGTCTGATACAGATTGTTTATCCTCTTGCAGAGAAACGTCACATTCAACAACAAGGGAGAATAATGTGAATTTGTCTCACACAATTGAAGTTGGAAGGGCTTTTGGTAGCTATAAAAGAAAAAGAAGAGTCATTTGCATCTGACATATCACCTAAAAGGTGGTATCTAAATCCACATGCCTCCATGTAGGCCTGATTTTTCAACCTCAATTCCTCGCTTACTACAGACAACTCTTTTGCAGGTGTTGATATTACTACAATTTCCAAAACAATTTGAAAAATGCAAGGGGGCGCCCATTTGTGCACGGCGATGCACAATTGTGCACGGGAGGTGGCTAAATGTGCATGGAATTCCTATTTGATTCTAAAGGTAGAATAACTATAATAGAAGCACATTTACCTTTAGACGTTCTCTGTCTTGTCGTCTGTGAGGGTTCACCTCCTCACACGTCGTTTGAATTAAATTCCACAGCCGCCGCATCGACACATTTCCTACCGTCGTCTCCTCTGTGGGGGATGACGGCTTCTTTCACAACTAGTTATCGTTGCTACAATGAATATCCGTGCTCCTACCGGCACGAGGGTGGAGGCGGGGCCTCATCCGAGCCGCGGGGGCAATCCGTACTCCCAAGAAATGCGGCATCTCGTCATTCAGATGTATCTCCAGAATGTCAACCTCAACTCACCGGAACTGAATGCAATGCGTGCTGCCAAAACATTCCCATGCATCTCGACGTGTAACAATTGGATCACGCAGTATTTGGCTTTGGGCCATGTTCTTCCAAAGAAGAAGTCTGGGAATTTCTTCGCGGAGAGAGAAATTTTGGGGAGACCTCTGGAGAGTCTTGCTTTGTTTTGGGTGGTCAAGCCCAAAGGCACCTACGCCGAAGCACGAGCACATCTTCATGCTCTCGATCCTACTGTCGATCCGTACTCCGATTCACAAGTACATCGTGCTAAATTGTTGCTAGGTCTACGCCGAAAAGTGGCTTCAACAACGGCACACCAAGCCTACTCTCATCGCAACCTCACTCTTCGCCACATGTACTGGAACGAGCAGTACCCATTGGGAATGGTTGGAATTGATACTAACGACATTATAGATTTGGATGAGACTGCTTTCAAGTTGGAGAGTTCAAATCGGAAGTACGGATACGCTGTTCGTGAGTTGAGAGTTGGTGACACCGGTGCATACGGAGCTGGATCCAAGGTCAACTTTCTCATGGCAATCAGTGCCGAACGCAGCAATAATGCGATGAGATGGTTTGACATTTGGGAAGGTGGTGGTACTACAATAGAGAGATTCGCAGACTTTATTGCAGCAATTCTTGATGATCTTGCGACCCGTCATCCAGGTAGAAGGTTCTACTTCACAATGGATAACTTGAATACACATCGCAATGCTCTCATCACCGGCATGATCACTGCTGCTGGCCATGGAATTGTGTACAGAGCTCCTTATTGGCCAGTCGACGGAGCGATTGAATATGTATTCAATACTATTCATTCTCGCTTAATGGAGTTCTATAACAGGCTCGAGTCTATGGCCGAGTTGAGAAATGCATTGCCAACATTGTTGGTCAAATGCGAAATTTCTACAACTACTTTATCCATGTCGGCTTTGAGCCACCATAAAGTAATAGTACATTTATTTCCTTTAAGACTAATATGTGTGTATATCGGTTCTATTTTGTTTACAACAGTACTTTAATGTAAAGACATAGCGCAACAAATGACAGCAGCATAACAAAAGTAACTGTACGTATCTGCCAACTCAAACATTTTATGGCGAAGAAGAAAAGAAGTCCTTCATGTTGTCAACGACTTCTTGGGATGAAATGTCCGGCATCAAGTTGTAGTCCGTAATGGCAGCTGTGGTAAGAGGGTCCTTCTTGACAATGCCCTCATAAAGACGCCTGCAATGCTTCTTGGTGGCCGGAGTTGCAGGATTCTCTTTGTCATGCATCATCTTGAAGCACTTCTGGCGAGTTCTATCCAGAAGAGATGGCTCAGATTTAGTGGCGACTTTGTTCGAGTTGTGCATTTGGTTTGGAGAAGAAATCTCGATAGAGCTGTCAGACTTGGAGGAAGGAGAGCTTTCCGAGAGTTCAATGGTGTTGTCCAATCCATTTCTGTACCGGCGCTGACGAGCTCCATCACCACGGAGGTCTTTAGTCTCTCCATTTGCAAGAGTTACGAAGGTTGGCCCGTTGGGATGTTCAAGTAACTGAAAATTAATCATTCATAGGTTAGTATGTTGACAGAATCATTGTTGACATTACAAGAAACAAAGTTACCTTGAATTGTTTAGCCAATTCGTTTCTAACCTCTTGGCTTGGTGGTTGAGTGACAATGCTGCGAGCCTTGGATAGAGATGCCGTATTTTCGATGGTCTTCTTGAGGTTGTGTTTGTCTTGTTTGGAGGACAATGTAATCTGACCGGAACGAGCTAGAGAAGTAAACCTCTGTGTGGTTTCCTTCTTGGACAACTCGCGAACTCTCTCGCCACGTTGGAGGTAAAGAGTCGCTTCTTCTTTGGCAGATGTCGAGGCGGGTTTGGACTCTGCCATACGAAGCTGAGCGGCAATCTTGATGTGATTGTCTTTCTTGTAAACCTTGTTGCAAATGCAGCAGCAGATGTCACAAGTTCCATTGCACTTGTTGGGGCAGTTGCCATTGTAGTACGATCCGTGAATGAGGTAGCAAAGACAACGGACAATGATTGGATGGTACTCCGGACGCTTTGGCTCGTCGCTCTTCTTCTTCTTCTTTTTCTTCTGTTGGTTCTGTTCGTCTGAATACACATGAATAAAGTCAGTATTAATGAGTTGGCCAACAATAAGAAAGCCAAATACTCACTCTGCTCCAAGACATCATCTGGGTCTTCTTCTCGCTGTCTTTTCTTTTTGTTGTCTGCCAATTTCAACTGCTTCCGGTATTGTTTGTCGAGGTCGGCATTCTTTTTCTTGATAATGCTCGGCTCCTCGACGTAATCAATAATCGAATGTTTACAGAAAGCACAAGAACCGATTTCACGGACACAAAGAGAAGATTTGTTCCAAGGCTTGGCAGCTTGTTCGGCTGAGAGAAAAAGGCGGTGAGTTATTGATAACAACAGAGCAATGTATTCAAATAGATACTCACCGCTTATGCTCTCAGGTTTCAACAGGCTATTCTTTTCTGAACGATCTGCCTGTTTGTTCATACAAATCGTCTCGATCTGCATCATGGTGGAACAGAAATCAACAAAAGCATCATTTCGAACCTCATTACTGCGTGTCCTGGAAGCAGATCTCATCTTCGGGACAGCAATCTTCTCTCCTCGTACAACCTCCCAGATTTTTACTAACTCGTTAGTAGCCGCAGATTTCCTGGAACCCCTGTAGGTACACTTCTTTTCAGGCATAACAGACATTAACTTGGACGCTTGAAGCTGATAGTCTGTCTTGTCCCCATCACTTGCTTGTTGAGCAATGAGGGAACAGATCACTTCTTTATTTTCATACAGATTGTCAAGAAGAGAAGATAACATATCCTGGGTGAACGTCACTTCATTCTTACAGGTCGTCCGATGGGAAAAATATCTCTTCATCTCGGTGAAAATATCGAATTCGGGCTCGACCTCATCGTCTGAAGAGAGACAAATAACGCCTTCATCGTCGGTGGGGTCGTCGAACATATTATTGCCGAAGTTAAATTCGGGCTGATCGTAATCGTAACGAGGGCCGTCGTTTGAAGAGGACGTTGATTTGGATGGATCAGCAGCGGCCACGGCGGGAGAATTATTTTCATCCGTAGAATTCGACGAATTACGGGCGGACGTTCTAGCCGACGTACGAATGGACATATGGCGGCTGTCACGCGTGTTGCTGGGGCGGTAGGTGTACGAAGATGCGGCCGGTGTTGCCTTCCCTTTGACATTGGAGGCTTTGGAGAGCGTCTTGAGGGACGGCATGGTTGTCTGGTTCAATCGTCGTTTGGAAAGTGAGGGGGGAGGGGAGGAGGCTCAAACGACAAGACAGAGGACGTCTAAAGGTAAATGTGCGTCTATTATACTTATTCTACCTCTAACATCGATAAAAAACTAACATGCACATTTAGCGCATCAGCGTGCACAATTGTGCATCGCCGTGCCCAATTGGGCGCCCCCTTGCATTTTTCAAATTGATTTGGAAATCGTAGTATCAACATGTCTAATGTCTCCTAGCACAGCAAAGTTTGGTGGGTTTTACGTTTTTGCTGCATATGTTTGCCTTGCTCTACAAAATTTGTTACCGAATTCCTAATGGCAGTGCATTAGGCACTCAACAAAAACCTTGGTTCCCACCTCACAACCAGTTCATTCCTACCAATGGTTTGTGGAACAAACACTGTGGAATCATTGACACCGGCCATGATGGAAATCTATGTACTTTAGAGACGGTGAATATTTAAATGGTCAGTAGATAATAAGGTATGCAAGTATGTATGTGGTTTGCAAGGAACGATGGTTTTTAGTGTCTTCGCATATTGACATACCAAACAAAGCTTAAAATATCTGATCCTAAGTTATACACCATTTTGGTCAATCTGTTGCGATGTAACTGTAGTTCATGAGGAGTTCGGCAATGAGTGAATGAATAGATCAGCAAATATCTATGAAAGTAACAGTTGCAATGGTGATTGGCAACCGAAAGCCAAAGTCACTTCAAATGATCATACTATTCCATTAAAAGTAGGTTTGGGTATGTCGTACGTGATTTAAGACAAATTATTGCTGTTCACAAACCAGAACCAGAACTCAACATCAGAGGATATTTCATCTGTGCCATTGAAAATGTATTTGCCTGTGTCTTTAAAAATAACACAGCATTTGAGAGGTGGAATCAAACTGACAAGCTTACTGCTGCAGAATGCAGATCGTAACTTTTTAAGTTTAGGTCGGGTATCAACATTTCAGAAAATTCAGCGATCCAAATTAGCAAATATTAAAGCTCTTTTGTATTTTATATTAGTGCCACAGCATTATGTTTCTTATCAAAAGACCATGTCACAAAACATCTCTATCTCATGAAAACATTTTCTTCTTGCACCAAGATTATTTATCATTATCCTCAGCAGGATACATCTGATATAAAGAATGATTATCTAGTACCACTTTATGATTGATTCGGCTCAGCATTCATCAGGAATTGTTCTGTTGCATGCTGCAGATTTGTGAGAGCTTACATATCCCTGTCACCCCCGTACCCTAAAGATTTTTAGGTTATGGTCCCGTACCCTAAAAATTTTTAGGTTTAGATTTGGCTTAAGTAATTTCTCTTTTTGTCGTCGATCGATTAGGCCAATGTTGTAAAAATGCGCGGACGGTTACTCTAGATGCTGTCGTTGGCGAAAAAGTCAGTGGAGAGACCAATGACGATCGACCGTTGCCATGTCATCGTACCATAAAAATCGAGTTTCCGCCAATTTTTTAAACGAGAAAACAACGCGGCGAAGGTGATAGGGATATTGATCAAATCGATGGCCCAACTGAACTGCAACGAGCTAACATACTAATAAGAAGTATATTAGTTAGGGCCATCGATTTTGCTATTTTACCATGGTTGAGGCACAACGGCTCATCATGCCCAGGCTTGGCATGCAATTTATGAATTATGGCTCTGTTGTCGAATGTGATGTGTGTTGGTATTGCATCAACTCAATCGACCATTCAATTCAATTGGTTTTTCTATTTCAGAAGATTGGACATGGAAGTCAAAACTGCACATGGACTTTCTCGCGGGCATGTTCCTTTGCCAGTGTTCGACGGCACCACATCTCACTCATTGGCTGCATGCTCTTTCATTGCATCATACAGTCGATGAGTGTGATGTGGTGTCCTCATACTGGTCATTTTTGTTGAAACAATAGTCATTCACAGTGACGTGTTTTTCATTTGATTGGACTGAACAATGTTATGTTATCGTCCACGGGCCATCATCGAATTGTCGACTGCAATGTCGCCCGTCAGATGGGCCGGCCATGATCTGGGAAATAAATCCGCGCTGGAGAATTTGGCACAAGGTAAAAAAAGAATTGAATTAAGTTTTTGTATTTTTAAAACCATCTAAATAGCTGAATATCAAATTGAAGAAGCTTGTGGAAGGTTCTGGGAAATTCAATTTATTTTCACAGAACCCAGAACCCAAAAATCAAGAACCAAAAAGATTTCTCTGGAAGAATGTAATGCTCACAAATTAAGATGGTCCAGGCTCTGCCGTTTTTTCACAAATAGCCCACTCTGATACATTCCTGCTTTCTTGTTCGTTTTGACAAAAAAACACACATTACCTGTATATTTGTCAAGAATGCCCCTTTTCTCAAGCAACAAACTCTTCAAACTTGGAGAAGGTTACATTCGGTTCACGACAGTAGGCTGAATAGAGTGATCATGTTTGGAATGTTGGAGGCAGTCCCATAGACGGATCAGCAATTAAAGAGTCATCAATGGTGACACAGTCTCAGCAACAATATTTGTTGACTTCATGTATTAATTTAATATTGAAAAGAATAGAATTATACTGATGGGCGGTGAAAGTAAGTTAAGTAAATACAAAACAAATAAATATTCAACTCACTTCAATCTTTCTAAATTTCGTCAGCCATCTTCGTATCCTAATCAGTTTTGGAGAGCAATCATCACATAAGAACATCAAAGAACAAAAAACAATCATACATGCGATTTAACCCAATAGATTTTCTCTGTAATCAAATGTCATTTAAATAATTGGCGCGGATTGGATCCAATGCCAATTGAAAATCAATCATTTGGCGTGATTTGCATGTATGGCAGTGATACAACAGCATGAATGCAATCTGCAGATGAATATCTTCATGGTTCATGATTGGTTCTTGTTCATATATGGTGTATCATTTCAACATTAGAAAAGTATTATTAAAGATAAATTTACTAGTCTGACGTTGGGGAGCATTTTAAAATATACTTCAGGATTTGGTACGATTGGCAGTTAAGTATTCATCGTGGATGAAATGTTAGTGCCTGTGTACCAAGGTGTTGGTTGACAGAGCAATCACGTCCACCAGGCCTATGACACCACCTTTTAAAGCAACACGCCCACTGCTCCCAGAAACCAGAAACACTTAACTCTATTTGTATTTTTCATACCAATTACCAGGTCAAGTAATTAGCAAAACAATTATTTTATGTACCATTCAACACTCCATACAGATTTGCTGTGACGTATAAGACTTCAAATTTTTCTGGCACTATACAAATACAATAGAGAAGATGATCTTCCTCAGGTGAAGAAGACATAGGTGGAGGTGGTACACTGGAATAAATTGCCCCTTATGATGCTTAGATTTTCACTGTCTAACAGACAAATGATAGTGTCAATGCCACACTGAACGACTGTTGCTGACATGATGAGAATAGAAGGCAAAAAAGGAGAAATGGAATTTAAGTACCGGAAGAGCAACATCACGTAGAACCTGCACAGCAAAAAGCATTGATATCCAGTTCCACCAAAATTAGCCGTTTGCATTTAAGCATTTCTCTGCTTCTGGCTTTTTCATGGGTTTCAGTTCCCCAGCTTCTGGGTATGAGACAGGCTCTTGTTCTATCCATTCCTTCAGTACCAAAATTGCTTTTTCAAGTTGATCATCCTCGCCAATGAAGGCCGATTTTGGGTTATTGTCTACTTCAAAATCAGGCATTATACTTATTTCCAAACCCCATTCAAAATCATTATAGAACAGATTGGCCATAGAATCAAATGAAGTGCCACCATCAATAAGTTGATTGTCAAGAGAATGCCTTATTTCACCACCCCAAGACCTTTTGCCAACTAACTTGCCCAGCCCAAGCTCTGATACTTCGCGAGCAAAAGCTTTACCATCACCTGAGGTGTACTCATTTATTAAAACAATTACATGGCCATTGAATGAAAAATCGTTCTTTGTTCGGGACTGCCTATACATCCAGGTGTTGTGTTGCAATGCATCAAGAATCCAAGAGCCAAAATCGGCATCACCAAGATAATTTCTGAAAGCAAGATTGTTTCTGAGATCAATAATCAGTGCTATTGAAAACAAGAAAGAGCCTCTGTGAAATACCAAAAATACTACTAACCAAGAAGTGCTTATTCCTGAACTAACCTTGCTTATCATGGTCGGGATAAAAACCTCGCACAAATGCCTCTCTCGAGGAGGCCGCTGACATTCCTTGTAAATTAACATAACCAGCCGTGAATCCCGCATCCGCGGCTAGACGCTTCACAGACAAACGAGTTTTATATTGCCATGCACCAAAGCAAAGATCGAAGTTGCTCTTATGTGATATTGGGACAACAACTAAATGGTCTGTCACAATATTTTGATCAGCCTGGACAGTACTGACATCTTCATTTAACTGCTCATTGAGCTTTGTCTTCTTTGCATCTTGATTTTGCGAAGTTGAGTTATACCGTACTACTTCTAATCTCACACTCTCCGCGAGTTTGTTTAGTAGAAGCATGTTTATATCGGGCACATTCATAACATGTTCACCATTAACACCAATAATAACATCGCCGTGTGCTAAGCCTGCTTGCCCACTTAAAACAAGAGCCTGGCTTGAGAGCGGAGACGACAAAGTGACCCCTCCAGAGTTCGTTTTTAAGTCATGTGAGTGAATAATGATTCACCGGCATTGAGTATATACGCAAACGCGACATCAGGACACAAAAACACTGTGTAAACATACCAGGGTCTGTCTCGGCTAAGGAATTTACGATGTAACCATTCTTCTCAACCGACCTTTCAAGCACTGCTCCGAGAGAGGCCACGTGATTCAACCTTTGAAGGGAAGAATCCTCATTATTTGGAAATTCCTCAATCTTCGCACCAAGTTCACTAGCCATCTGCTGAAGAACTAACGCCCAACAATAAGCTCATAATCACACGGACAAGAATCAAATACAAGAGACATACCATCTTCCAATTCCTCTCGCTTAGCACATCTCTCAACTAAAGAAACATACCGATCAAAGATGTTATCCCACTCCGGATCCTCATCTAACGACCAATACCGCATTGTTCTCCAGAAGTTCTTAAAGATCTGTTGATATTCAAGTAACGGCCATATTGTCAAATGAAGACCACTCCAGTGTGCAATGTTATTGGAAATGTCTGCATCCTTTGTGAATCCTGCTATCCCTGCTAAAGTTCTTCGTACGATCTTTGGCTTGCCAGATTTCATCACAATGACATAATTGTTGTCTGTGCTTGCTCTAGCATATTCAACTGGAATTGGAATTTCATGCATACTGCCGTAATGGTTAGAGGTGCCGAATGTTTGAAGATATTGTTCATCTGCATCTTTCACCATGACAACCAAGGACTTAAAAGAAGAAAATTTGCATAGGAAAAAAGTTAGTAACCGATGAGACTTAAAGGAAGAAAACCAGAGCTAGTGACTCACCGGATCATCTGAAAGTTGACACACGATGCGAGTAAATTCCGCAGGAGGTATTGAGTCAATTCTATAAGATCTTCTTGCGAATGACAATTCTTCTTCGCCTAGTTCACCAAAATCTATCAAGCCCTCTACAGCAATAGCATTTTCACTTCCGCCAGAAAACAAGCTGCTGAAGTCACCGTCAGCCGAATCTCCTGACTGTTTGGTTTCTAGCATCGATTCAAGTTCTTTAATTCCTTTCATGCTTACTTCCCTTGCCCCACCTCCCCCATACACAGTTTTTACGAATGAATTCGCCAAATCTAGTTCATTGGAATCTTCTAGGTATTCAAGAGGTATCACATGAATGCATGAGCTTCTTTTGGGGTACGGCTGTGTAGACCTTGTACTCCAAGAACCAAATGGATCTGACAAATTCACATCACGGTCGCTTAAGAAGAAAAGAGCTCTGGCTCCAGCGTTCGTGGCTTTTGTTAATTTTTCAACAACAAAGTCACTTGCAGTTTTTCCCCAGATAGGTGAAAAGGAGCGGTATCGATCACTCGTTGCTTGGACGATTCTACCAAGCTGAATACTTCCTTGCTCTGGCGAGCCGACGTCAACTATGCTAATAACCGAAAACTGATTGCGAGCTTTGTGCTAATGGAGTGTATCGTTGTAAAAGTTGTTGGCGTACGAATTAAGGTTCAAGATGTCAATTGAAATAAGTAAATGCCTTACCTGAATTGCCAAATATCTCCCACCTGGGCTCCAGGTAAAGCAACCGTTTACTCCATCGACAATTAGCGGCTGATTTGCTTCGTTCTCACTAGGAAGCACAACTACATCAACAGTTTCATCGTTTATAGTTGCTGCATTTGCAGGAATAGTAATGACCACAATCCGACCAGTTTTGTCCGACCAAACAGCTCTTCTGCCACAGGGGCTAACAGTAACCGAATCTGCATAAACACTGCCCAACCCACCTCGCTTTGTACTACCTCCAGACTCAAGATGGCCACCTAAGAAAGGCAATGGTAAATCAGTTCCTTCATCCAAATTGTCACCACGAAACAGTGATGCAAAGCCAAAGGACGGAGAAGCCTCATGATCAATACGAATAAGATAGAATGCAAGCTCTCCAGTAGGAGTCAATGGATCTGTTGCCAATACAAGTGCTAAACGTTTGCCCGAATCCACAGAGGCAGTTTGAAAGGGCTGCGGCACATACTTTGCACACAAAATTGTAACCATCCCTTCACCACCAGTGCCTGGGGCAACTTTGTATCTCCTTGCAGGCATATTGTCTCCTCCATACGTCATAACTTTTGTATTTGGAATAACAGGAACAGCAAAGGTTTGACCTCTCCCCGTCGCAAGGACATAGGCGCTATCAAATGAAGTATCAAAGACATCCAAATGCTCTGGTGTTGGGAAAGGGATAGTACGACTTTGCATACTTGAGAAGTCTGAATATACTCCAATTTGCAGTTGAATTACAAGTTTGTCATTCCAGGACCTTTTTGTTTGAGGTTCAAACAATGCTGATAACCTCTTCTTAACTTCTTCCTGTGAAATGAATTGGAGGTCTGCACCTAATCGTAATACTATTCCTCCAGTGACTGGGTCAATTGCATACTCTGACAAACCGATGCCATTGTTAGTACATGCCAAATTGGTAATCCGTATTGGTTTAGTGATATCCGAAGATGAGGTTGGTAAATTCATGGCCCACAGATTCATTGTTGACTTTGTCCATTCAACTTCCACATTATGTTTCCCACCACTTGCTGATAGATCACTCATAAACAACAGAACTTTTTCGTCTCCATACTCATAGATCGAAGGACTCTTGGATGTACCATTATAGTCTGAGGTCAAAGGTATTGCAAGGTCGTCATTTTCATCTGGACAGTAACACCACAAGGATCGAGAGGCACGGGTGAAGTAAATGCATTCCTTGGTAGATGACTTGATCGTGTGGTAAAACCCATCTGTGGCTTGTGCCAATGGAACTGGTTCGATGATTGAACGTATGGATGTTGCTGATCTTGATTTGCGTTGAGCCTGTTGCTGGGATAGCGTGTCTAAATGACGCTTCAGTCGTTCCTGCCTTTGATGTTGTCTGTTGCCATCTTCATTGTTATTTTGTCGGCCATTTTCTTTGGAGGTTGAGCTGGCATTATCATTATCATCTTTAAGTTCTGGGTTACCAGGCTTATCACCCTCTTTCTTCACTACAGGCTCCCCATCAAACGACCCAGAAGACAACCAAACTCGAAACAATCTAACATCCGGCATAGAATTACCATCCATACTACGACTCGAATACAAAATAGATTCACCGTCTTCATCCCACCCGACTAGGCTAGTGATTCCTCCCGGAGTGAAGGTCAGTCTTAATGCCGGTCCTAAAACTCCTGTCAAGTCTAGCAGGTATACTTCTCTAAAACCCGAATAGGATGCCGTGTATGCCACGAAACGTGGATGTTTCGGGTTGAGTTTTGGATGGATGGCATTGCCATTCGTTGTTAGTTTCATTGCAGTCATTACTTGATCATTCGCCATGTCCGCAGTGTTGGCAATATCATCCGGAAGACGAGTTAGGTACAAATCTCCCTCGCAGGAAAAGACGACGACATCATTGACTATTGTTGGGTAGCGAAAGTATCCCAGACGTTTATTCTGAGTGTTGTCATTGTCCCCATGGAGTTTGTCTTGGAATGGTAATTGCAGTGGAGTAACGACAAATGGGGCTCCAAACCAATCATTCATATGATTATTCAGTTGTTGTGGAGTTGATTGCAGATTAAATGGATCAAAATATTGAGGAATATCATATGGTGGAACAACTACTGAAGAACCACTCCCCTTTTTAAAGTCGTGACCTTTTGCAATTGATTGAGAACCAACAGATGATTTATCAGCAGCAGCACTCTTTATTTTCTCATTCTCCTCACTTAACATTTCCATGTGCTTCCTACGACTTTCAATCTTGGACAATTGATAGTATCCCAATGTGAAGAATAATAATGAGAAGAGAGCACATGCCCATGTTTTGTTTAATGAGGTTGGTGTTGTTTGAAAGGGGTATTCGTCTATTTGGCTGTAAGTTGATTCAGAGTTGCAGGTGAGTGTAAAATTTGCTCTAATGAAAAACATACGTACTAGTAACAAATTAAACGCACCGCATCCTGGCCCTATTGCCAGGTGCGTATTCCTCTTCATCTTCATCCTCGCTCTCCCTGTCTGGTCCATATCGATCAATGCGGCTGACTTGTTCATAGCCGTCGATGTTTGAGAAACTATCTATTCCCATGGTACTTTTTATGACATCACCCTATTTTCACCATTATTGCCAGAGATCAGAGCTTGAACAGATGAAATGGTTTGATGACTAATGGTTGGTGCGAAAGATAGCTGGTAAACGTCTTCATTGAATTGGTCTAAGTAGGTCTCGGATTCTCGAGCTCTTTGCTTCGTTCGGTTCTCATGGTTTGATGGATGATGTTTGAACCGGGAGTTTGGCGGGAGATTCGCCTCAACAAATCTAAGCAAAAGATACCTTTTAAATGCTGCCAACGGCCAATGATACTTTATAGGGCGAAACCGAGAAAAGACGGATGATGGATGAAGGGGGTTCTGGGAATATCCCTGCGTGCGGCCGCGCAACCCCTACATTTTTGTAGGGGTTGGACTCCAACCCCTACAAAAATGTA
>JALLAY010000410.1:0-15752 GCA_036939635.1 Cyclotella baltica | reverse complement strand
GGGGGGGGGGGGGGGGGGGGTCCTTGGCTAGATTGTCTTCTTCTTCAGAACCATCAGAATTGTTCATTTTATCAGGTGGAAGGGCGTACCGGCTATAATCGGACATGCGGCTGTAATCAGACATACAACAGAGGCAACAAGTTGAACTCATCACAAGCCACTGTCCAACCCTGATTATCCGCCTGGGCCTACTTCAATGGACCATTCAATTGTGATGCAACCCCTCTCGGGCCTGTGGGCTGCCGAGTCCCATCTTTCCTCACTTTCATTCTTCAGAACAATTCCTGCTTCCCTCCCCCTTCTCTCATTCTCCAAGCGCACTGATGATGACAATGCTTCGTCTCCGCCATGTTGGACGACCCACTCCCTCCAACAACACTCAGACAATAAAATAAGTATCAAATATTTTGTTGTTGAATCTTGAAACAAAAGCCTTCCTCTCTAATTGATCGTATTATTTCCACCCACACAAAGCAAAATACTAACAGTGAACTTTCACTTTGCAATCAATTTGAATTGAACACTGTGCACAATTTACAACCAAACAAATTCCGACCCTTTGGCAAATCAAAACTTAACAGAGAATCTCTATTGCTGTGAGTCTGATTCTCAATTGTATTGATCCTTCAAAATTGTCCAACCTGAATGCTAATTCATTCTCTCTTTCTGTTGTGCTTCTTCATGAGACCAAAATGTCTTTGCATCTACTTAATCGATTCAATCTTGTTGTTAGAAAATCGACACAATTGATCAGAATGGAATTAATCAACAACCCACCTCTTTCAACAGCACTCAGTCAATTAAGTAAGTGCACAATCTCTTTTTGTCTATTGTTGAATCAAGAGCCAGTCTTTATAACTAATTGATTGCATTAACTAGCAACGAAAAGCAATAAACTCAGAATGCACGTAACAATTCATCTAATTGAATGACATGAACAATTGATTGAATCAGCCATCATTTTTTCATTTACTGCAAATCAAATCCTAAGAGAGAATTCATTGTTGTGAGTATAATTTTCAATTGGATTGATGCTTCAAAAAATTGTTCAACCCAAGTACCATATAATTTGTTCATTCTTTCGTCCCATCTTCGGAATAGCAAACATGTCAATCGGATTGACTTCTTACCCGAAACATATTAGGGAGATTGAAAGAACAGGGAGATAATAATTCTTTGTTGGTGAATGAAGCATTCAGTATATATGACATTCAACCCTTTCCATGAGAAGCTAAGAAAATAATCAGGACAAGACAAAAGCTACGCAACAAAAATTTGGAATGCAAGAGCAAGAACTTACAGAACAAACCCAATCCAGTGTCGACATTAATTTGCCAAAGTCTAGCTCTAAACTAACACCATTTTAGCAATACCTAATCTCATTTACTTTATTAGATTCTGTTTGTAACAATACTTTTCTTCAGTTCACCATTAACTTGTGTCAGCATCGCAAAGCGCTAGATGGAGCGAAACGGAGCCTAGTTAGGATTAATGTAACAAGCCAGCATACCGCATAATTATTTTATTCTTTTCCATGAAAAAAGTTGATTGTTGTTTAATTTTCATTTGTTGTTTTAACGCCTAGATTTTACTTCTGTTCTCCTAAGTAATAAGAAATCCAGCCATTCAATGAAAAGTAATTGACTTTGCAGTTTGGGTTTTTTCACATTTCTCTTCACAATATGGTTGATTGTTAAATATTGAATCTGCCAAGAAATTTTGTTGTGTTAGCTCTTTTCCAAATGAGTTTGTAGTACTGCTCCCATCATTTCCGGTAAGCTGAGTATCACGGGGAAATGGGAAATGGGACATCATAGATTATAGGGTCTGTATTGATGTGGTGGGCCTTAGAAGTGATATTCCACTGCATTGGTGTCTTGTTTTGGGGCAACACAAAAGGTGTGGTTGAATCCTATGTAGTTTGGATACCTTAGTCCCCAGATTTCCTGGGTGGTGGGGGGTGGGGGAGATAGATAGCCTGATTGTTTCCCTTTGATTGGTTATGCATGGGCCTTGTCTGCTGGCGGGCATAATATCTCGCCCACTCCGCCCGCTTGCCCGTGTCAGAAAAGAGATATCCAATCCTGCGGAGTTGAAAATTGATACGGCCATCTCAGGAGTTTCAACAATTTTATACATAGGAACTAGTATTATCCGAAAATGGATACCCCAGCTCTCACGAATAAAAACCGAACGCACCACAATGGGATGGGGAAAGAGGTGTCCGCTGATGGCTGATGGTCGCCGTCGCCATAGTACCGCCTCCTCCGACTCTTCTCTACCAAAGCAACCAACAAACCTCACACAACCATCCATGGCCGAGCCTTAATAAAAAGAAGTATTGTACCTTAACGCCAATCAATTCTATTCCTATGTCTTTAGCATCACTCGCTTCAAGCCACTCACAGCAAAATGCCACGTAAACCCCGCCAACGCCGTCGAGACCCACACGACTACACTGACGGGATGAACCAAGGTCACCATTCTTCTCCTCAGATACTTCACGATAAAATTATCAATGTCCGCAAGATTAATCCAAGTGATGAAGGCGTGTTATACACTATGCAGATTACGGTGCGTTCCTGACAGCTTTCTTGTTGTCAGCATAACCTTCGACTTGACAAGAACAATGACTAAACACTATTACTTTATCGAATTTCAACAGCCGAAACGACCCCATAAACACAAGTCGTCCATTCTCAATTGGGGGAAATTTGGAAAGAGAAAGTCTCAATTGGAAGGACCTCAAACCAATACATTATGGGGTCAACCCAGTAGAACTGGTGCAGGCGTGAATCAGTTTACGATAACTAAGAAGAAGAGATACGTGAGTTGCTTTAGTATTGATAGCGCATGTTTTTGTTGAGTTCTTTGAGACCTACTCGCAATCGTTTTAGTGCATTAATTGTATGATGTGTACATCACCTTTCGATCGTCTGTAACTCAAGTGCGCTGTATCATTGATCTACAATTAAACTCATCTCTTGATTGAACTGAACACATCTTTTCTGTGCGGTTATTTCTTATTTGATCTAACTGACCCCTCATCACTCTCTTTCTCTCTTCTTTCTGCCTCAGAAAAATCCAATTCTGAACTGGATCGACTCCCATGACCTCAATCCCTTCAATTTTGCCCACAATGACGTGGATACGCACCTCTACCGTCCCTCCAATCTCCTTTATCGCTACATCGATTGGACATTTCACGCCTCTTTTACCTCGGTATTTATCAGCTTTTTATTTTACTACTTTGTCATCACGCTGGTTTTTGGTCTATTTCTTCTTGTGGCAGGTAATGCCCAACCGGAATGCATTACCAGTGCCGGAGAACATTTTGGGGCCAACCCATCAAGCAAGATGAATGACGCATACCATTTGAGTTGGACTACTTTCACCACTGTAGGGTGAGTAGTCTTTTTTGATTATTTGTGCGTGTTGTTTTTTCTTACAAATATGAGCTGCATCTCTAATCCATATCATACACAAATACGAACAGATATGGAAACGGCTATACCTCCACAGCAAATGATTTGGTAGCAGAAGATGGAACTACAAGGGCGCACGAGTGCTCATTGGTAGTACTTGTCTGCAATGCTGAAGCCTTTATAGGTTTGCTATATGCAGGCATGTGCGCAGCGATTCTTTTTGGCAAGGTGAATCGAGTTCAAAGCCACGCTAAACTGGTCTTTGCAAATGCAGTATGTTTGCAATACGAAGAGATTGAAGAGGATGGTTATGACACTGAAACTGTTCCATCTGGATTCAAGTGGGAAAGTGGGGAGATAAAAGATGGAATGACGGTGAAACTTGCTCCAAGGGTTACACCGCAAAGTCCAATGATGTTGGACCATAGCCCAGACGAGAAGAAAGTTGAAGAAACGCCAGTGTCTTTGACTGAATCGGCTTTGGAGCTAACGCCGATGACACCGTCAAAGGCTGTGAGTGGCAGTGATTATGGTTTGTTTAACCTTCAATTTTATCCGTATCACTTATTTATTTGTTTCTGTGCCTTTCCCATGGTCTCAGGAGCAATTTGTCGATCAGTATAACGGCTGTCCCATTCTAAAGGTAAGTTAGAAGGCGGTCACTTTCAGTCAAGTATCGAATCCAACCACACTCATATCTCTTTTTTGCTTTTCTCCTCATTCTGATGCATGGCAGTTTCAGGTTGTCAATGAGGTAAGTGCATTTACTCTCTCTCATTCATCTGATATGTGTACAAACTATATATTTGTCATTGTTACAAGATGTGCAACAGAGAAGGCAGCGAGATAGTTGATGCTATAATGAAAGTCGTTGGCGTCAAGTTCAAAGGTCACGGCGGCCAAATTACTCAGTCTCAATTAGTGCGCGTTAATTTGGTCGACTTTGAGTAAGAAACATATTCATATAAAGCTTTCCTATTGAAGGATTTATTCTAACAAGTGTGGCTTTGCGGCAGGCACCCATTCTTTAGTCGTGTGTGGCATGGTGTTCATATTCTTGACGCCACGTCTCCCCTTTTGACAGACAGAGCTAAACGTCGAATCGAGGCCAATTATGGTAGCTGGCCTACTGAATGGTTTGACCCTGAAATAATCAAGAAGCAATTAGAGTTTAATGACTTGGGTGAGTAAATTTTATGGTGGGTGCAGCTATGGGCTGTTATCTAGTTTACGACATTTACTATAAATACTACCAACTTACATTTACTTGCTTTCAATAATACAGTGGTAACGGTGGCAGGTATCTCTAATATATCAGGTGAGATTCCGTTCACCACCCTCTCTGGGTATTTGCAGACTAACAACCTCGAAAAGTTTTGGACTACTAATTCAAACACTTTCTTTTTTTATATAGCCTTAACAGTCCACGCCTACAAAAGATACAAAATTGGAGATGTCCTCATCGGCTTCAACTTTGCCCCCTTGGTGTTCCGAGACGGTACAACTGGTAACCTCGAGGTTGACTTGTCTTTATGTCATGATGTACGTGAACAACAGGGTGGAGGCTGTGAGGATTTAATGGAGTCGAGAAACAGGCTCAAGCGAGCTGAGTCAACAATTCGTATCACAAAGAGCAAGGATAGCGATTTTCTGGAGGTTATGGAGTCTCAGCCGCCAGCCATTGTGGAGCAGGTTGCAAATGGAGCAGAAAATGAAGTGTGAAATTTCAGCTCGGTCTCTACGTGTAATCTTTCTACATAATTTGGAAGAAACCATCCTTGAATTACTGCACGGGTTATGTCCTCTCTGGTGCCGGGTGTGGTTTGTTGCGTCATCAATACAGATAGGGTTGGGATTATGCTATCATCCCTTCTCCACAGGTACGAGAAAAAGTATTCTGAAGAAAATGTTAAGTATCAAAACAAAAGCAATACATGGAGGATAGAGTAGAGTTTATGTCAACCATCCCTTCTCAGAACCTCGCGGTGTAATTAGATGTAGTATTGCTAATCTGCTATCGTAAATTACTTAAAATTAATATTCCATTCAAACATACCTCGTTTGATCTGTGTCATCGTGAATTGACGGTAACTATTCCTTTAGTATCCATGGACCGCTTTGCCATGCACAATTCATGCAGATTGGCACCAGAAACCAGAACATACAATGAAAGTTAAGCTAAGTTATTCATGCTGGCTCAAACAGGCTGCCTAATAAGTGGTACCAAGAGATGAGTGGTACGTTACTGGTGAGTAATGTAATTATTCGACCAGACTTAGAGTCAAGCCAGAGCAATGTTTAAGCTGAGTCAGAATAGGTGTTAATGAATCAATTGAAATCATAAGTAATGGCTACGATAAATTCAGTTACTCGGTTAACGAATGTATTCAAATCGACAAATTAGATATAATATTATTACACCCATTCAAACCAAGGCAAACAAACCTCCACCTCACCGCTCCTAGAATTCATGAAACAGGCCTGCATTCTTCTTGAATCCAATATCAATCCTCTTCAAAACACGAGTAGTATTTTGTTGACTAGTGGCAACAGTGCTCCCAAACGCTCCTCCCGCGGAGGTTACCGACGTGTAACCATACACTGCGGGGGCGAGGCAGGTGTCCATTTTGGAAACTTCGCGAGCTACAGTCCGAGTAAGATCCTGTGACAAAAAATGGATGAACGTGGAAGCAGGACGCATAAGCCAATTGTTGCACACAGCACACAGGCACGGGGCACAACCATAAAACATAAAACGCACCTTCTCAAGATTGGGAAAAACAATCTTCGAGACTAATTGACGGAATACCATGGTTTGATTCAGTAAGTCGATTGACGAAGACAGACGAAGACGAACAGTAGAGGCGTGCTCGGTAATAATAATTCTTCCGCGGAAAAATTATGTCATAGTCAATCAACTCGTCAATTGACACGTTTTCAATTAGGCAAAAACCCCTTTTCGGACCACTTTGGGACTCAATCATTTTTCGGCCACTTCCACCACTTCGCAGAATAAATCTTCACAATCGATTCGTTTCGACACAAACGGCTCAATGCCCCTCGTAGCCATCCCAAACCCACCCCCTCACTACGATACACACGTGAAGAATTCTACATCGATTGCGTAACGTCATGTGCGTGAAAGGGTTGCTCGACCAACTTCCCGGCGGCCGGCCGGACGATCTTTGGCGTGGCTTTGTTGATTTGAGGGGAACATGTAGTAGACGTCGACGCGGGGGGAACAGGTCTACTTCTATACTTCCGTGCTTGACATCCCAAACAGGCATATGTCGAATGCAATTAATATCTACCATCCGTTGCTGTGTTCCAGGCACAATTGCCGATACTCGAGACCAACAACACATGACTTTTTACGGTTGTATTTGATGGATCTCCTCCACAGAAATAATATGAACACACACGACCTCACACAACACACACCGGGAACTCATACCCAACGTCAATATGGTAAGGCTAAAATCAGACTACATTTCAATGTGTGTTCAGGTCTGTAAAAAACGTTGCTTAAGTTATGTTGTTTCACCCCAAGAGGCCAACTCACAGGTTGGGAGAAGTCACGACGACACGATTGTGTTGTGGAGGGATGTGATGGGAGCTCATAGCTCAATCACAAAATTTTATTTCAGAGTTGAACAATAAACAATATTTTTCGAAGATGGAATGAGAGTACCGAACAACCCCTTTCAGGATGGTATTGCTGGTGTTGGCTATCTTGGGTATTCTCTTCTTAAGAGTGCTCTATCAAATGCTCATGACTATTTACGTAATAACCTCACATTTCCCATTGGTGGTCGACACACATTGGGCCACACAACAATAGATCTATGCTTTTGACATTCAATGTAGTTGAGGTGGAGTCATTTGCCTGGGGCTATGAATACAGAGCAAGTGAGTTGAAAGTGTGCTCACTAAATCTACAGTTGAAGTGCTAGAACCGCGGTAACATGTTCTATTTGTTAGTTGTAAAAATATAATTCTAACCAATTCATTTTATTAGTGCTCGCGTGAAATATTTAATTCGGTCGCCTTTATCCTTTTCTGTTTGTCGTATTTGATGTCTTGCAGGAGATGTTCGTAGATTGCAGGAGCTAACCTTAGATCGCAGGAGTTAATGTGAGTAGCTTGAAACAGCTGTATTAGGTATGTGCAGCAGCACAAATTCATTCATATTATTATTATTCGCAGCAGCGCTAATACATCATATCATGCTGCGGTCACAAGAGGTAACAAGATCTTACTCGTCTACAGAAGAAGTTAAGTATGGTGGAATAACAAGTGAATCAAACATTTAAATAATACGCTCGATTTCTATCGAATGACCGTATGAAGTGGAGCAAATAAAATTCATCATGTTATACCAATATTGGTTAGCATCAATACTCCTAAACAACTTGAATATTGTGCAATAATATTCCGCCAAACATGCAGCCTAATTTCCTGAAGCAATTCAATAATGTAAATTGTTGCTTCATACGGGCTTCCCCAGCTTTTATTGTTTCAGGTTCGTCACCCATACCTCCCACCTTACTCACACCTTCACTCGTGCCCTGATCTGCATGCTTCTGCATGCCACCGCATGCCACTACCCATACCTCCTTTGCCCGCGCCTTCAACCATTTGACCACCCATGCCCCTCGATTGCCCTACGACCTAACAAATTTGACCCAAATACTCACCTTATTTATGTACTAACACATCAACCCAAATACTCACCTTATTTACTTCTGCCCCAGTGATAGTGATGTGCCCCACCATTCATGGCCAAGGCATTAAACTTATCACATGACTGCACGAAGTGTGGACAATGTCTGTTTTGTATATTCAGTAAGTTGATTGAATTATCATGAATTGATTTGTACTAACACGAAACCATGCAGTTTTACTTACAACGTTCCAGTACTGTGCACGCATTCCTTTGTTTTTGGACAAGGCACCAAGTGTGAATAATTGCTTCATCTGGATTAATGTATTATTGGTGCACAAAATAGGTAGTCCCCAGCAATAGCGGCAATTCTGGCTGATTTACGGCGAATGAAATTTTGAAGGTTATTGGCGGAATACAGTTTGGTCGGCGGTCGGTGAGGGAGGTTGATGATGTGCGAAGTGGTGCCTCCGTAGCAGCAACACTTATATTATCCCCTGGCCCCTAGCTCAAATAATTGGTGAGAATGGGCCGTTGTGGAAGAAGGAACTGGTTGTACCGGGGCGTCGATTGAGGTAACAATTGGTGTTAAGGTTATGGCAGTACCTAATGGGGGCCAACTTTGCCGATTTGGTGGCAGTGGACGGAATGCGAGGGGCGAGCGTCGGCATGTTCATGGTGGTTTGGTTCTTGGTTCTCGTTCGGAAGTGAAATAAAATTGCAAAAATCGATTGAGTCCCATTTTTGGCGGGAATCTAATTGAAAACCTGTCAATAACTCCATCATAACACATAAATCGATGATGTTCGTCTGACGCATCACTCTTTCACTGACGTAACAGGCTTTGATGCACCTCCTCGGCTTAAGCATCGCACTGACGTCGGACATCTTCGGCTTTACGCCGCGATTATTTCTCATCAACGCCCCCTATCAATCGTGGCAAATGAAAATGACATTGAGAAATGAAATGAACAGCAACAGCAAGTCGTTCTTGGTTGCTGCTATCTACTACCAGCCATATCGATCGTATCAATTTTATCGGCATAAGATGAGCGAGAGAAAGAAGAAGAGATGAGATGTGAGAGGCGTTGCGTATATACCTATGTTTGAGTGTTTGGAGTGAACGCAACATGTGAGTTTTAAAGTGGGAATCGGTACCGGGAGGACAACAAGCAAGACCAAAAGCCAAAGTCGTGATGGTTCTTTTCTGATCTTCATCTCACAATCCATCCAGAAGCCGGAGACCGGGATGGCAATTATTACCTTTAATATCTGAAAGTTCTTTTCCGTCGGCGTATCTTCTCATTTATGACTGGCCTGCCATTTGACGCCAACTCACAGATAAGGTAAGGTAATGAGCGATTCGCACAACTTCTATCATTGTGAAAATGACGCTAAAACCTGTACTGAATCCATCGAGATCCATCGACACTCGACACCATCGGCATCAACACAGCTACATAACTCTCTTGTTCCCATATCTACCCACACCGCACAACAAATACCTCTTCACAGGTTCCAGTTTCCCAAGCCATGGTTTCACCACCAGCCGCCGCCGCTGGCACTCCCAAAAACGCACCAACAGATCGATGCAGTATCCTCGCATCGCCTACCGAGATAACCTCGCAAATTATTAAGAATGTCGTCCGTGCAAAGCTGGCCAAACGTCGGCATCTAGTTCTGACTCGCGCAATATCCCCCGATTACCTTGATGCAATAATGCCCGATATCGTCACGACTTTGTTCAAGCCTCAAACTGTTACGTACAATGGCGGTGTTGCAAATATCAAAGACTGGAAAATTAGTTGCTATCTTGAAGTGATGGATGGAGGTGTTCCATGCTGCAATCCACAAACCAGCTTGCTTGATCATTGTTCAGACCTACTTTATGTCTGCAATGATCTCTTCTCGACGTGGTATCGTCAGCAACAGGGGGGGAATAAATTCAAAACATCTCGATACAAAGCTGATGAGAATGGCAACCCGATCGTATCTCGACTCATGACATTTATCACACGTTACACACCCGCACCGGATGAAAATGCCTTATTGAAACACATAGATGGAGCTGGTAAAGTTGATGGATCCGTAGTCGTGGCTTTACCGATTGATCGTTGGACGGCTAGCGAGGAGGAGAACTCGTTCGAAGGCCACGGGGGAGGACTGACGTTTTGGGATGGCATTAAAACATCCGAAGACGGAAAGAAAGAGACAGATGAAATCGATTACGACACTCGATCTGGGGATGTAGCGTTTATTGATAAGGGGGTTTGGCACCAGGCTAACCCAATCACCAAAGGAACTCGCTGGGCATTAGTCATATTTTACAAAGTTGAGAGATGATGGGGCAATCAATCCTACCTTAATGGCGAAATCTTACCGAGCTTTAAAAGGTTACTGGCTATTGGTATTTGGGGATTTATGATATTGCCTGGATTCCTATTATATATTGGGTTGTGAGCCTATTTGAAGGGCTAAATAATCATTAAGGACTGTTCATTAACCCTATGGTCTATTGATTCATCCTTTCAAAGAACCTGAGCACCAACCTTTGCTACACCCTCGGCCTTCATGAACTGCTCACGCATATCATATATGTACTGCATTACATCAATTTCTAACTTGCTCATTTTCAACGTATTGAAAAAATCCACGTGTAAGACAACTCTTTCTTCCGTAGGGTGAGCATTAAACGTCTCATGTTCATAAGTTGTATCGTACAGCAAACATTGCCCTTCTTCCCAATATCGAGTCTCAGGGCCAACTCGAATATGAGCTGCAGGTACTTCCTCTCCGTTATCTTTGCTAATGGAGGGAGGCACTTTGACACCCATTTGGCAAGTGAGCCACATGTTATTCCCATCCGAGTGAAGAGGTATGCCGCTCTGAGGTTGCTGTCTATTGAATCCAGCAATACGCCCTGCCAATGGTACTGATTCCAAAATGCGAGTTGTCACAGGGCATAGCTTGTAAGGAAAGTCCTTTATCCGATGCCCATTGTAGAATAAAACCATGGTTTTCCATCCAGATTCGTAGTTCATCGACGTAACGCTCTGGAACCTGTCGTTTCCCTTCCTATCAAACCTTTCTTCCAGTAGAGCCTCGTATTCTTTCACAATGGTATCATAATTTTCACTCAACTGCTTGCACAGATCCAGTTGGTCGGGATCCAAAAATGGTGATGTATCTCCAAGGCCAGGCATGTATGCATGCAATTCAGAGTGTGGCCTCCATGGATCAGCAATCACATTCTCATCCAGTTTACCCACTCCCAGTGAGTATTCTACCATTCCGGCAATTCGTTTCAACTCGTCATCAGTTGCAGTAGGAAATTTGGTTGAAATTAAACTCGGTAGAAGCTGCCAAAAAGGATCCATCTCCGGTGTGTTGTACTGGGGAGACTTCGCCACTGCCCTGCCAATGATTGTCTGAGCTGACTTGATAGCAAGATCATTTATCACTGAAAACAAATAGATGTAATGTGAATCGTGTGGTGTGGAAATGTTCCATAGACTATGATAGAATACATAGCTTACATTGTTCTTGATCTGATTTCACAAATGTCCTTGATGGCTTTGGTTCCTTTTTGACGCCGTCGTCATTCAAAGCCGAAATCAAATCGCCTCTTCCAGATTTCCCACGAAATGCTGATTTCTTTTTAGACGAAGAACTGCCGAATCCTCCACCAAATCCGGCACCACTAGTGCCTTTCGCTGTCTTTTTTGCATACAGGGACAGTGGACTGTGGACGTTGCTTGTAACGGGGATTGATTTGAGTGGCAAACGGGAGATGCTGAAAGCACAGCAACGCCGTTCAACTGGTATTAATAAAGCACAGACAGCGATGGTCACTATGAATGAAAGCATAGAAGGACGGATGATTCCCATGTTAGATGTGTTACCACAGGCAGATGATTTGTTTCCCGCTGCCCGTTGCGTTGTGTGGTGATAATTTTTATTGGTGGCAGTGGGTTGAGGAGGTTGATGGTGATGTATGGACGGATTTGTCTATTGGGTGAATCCACCGGTGAAAATTACATTCACTAGTGATTGCAAGATCCTTCACGCTCAAGCAAATCACCTGGGTAAAGCACTGGAGACAGATTACCTTGTGATGTCACAGATATTAAAGCACTTCAAGTTAAAATAATGCTTTCACCGGTGATAAAGGGATTTTTTTAATATCACGCGTGTTATTCAATAGTTAATCACTGAGTGACGTCACTAACGCAAGTGGTTGAACGAGAGCGGAGCTGTTTTTTGTGAGGTGACGTAACTCGGGACTCTGTCTCCTGTGCTTTACCACGTTGATTTGCTCGAGCGTGGAGGATCTTTTAATCACTATTGAATGTAATTACACCGCTGAATTCACAATTATGATTACACACGTCAAAGTTGAAATTACAAGCTCTTGTGACTTTAACTCGTGAAAGTCACCGAGATGGGCCTGCTGTGATCACACTCGTGAGTCGCGAATAACTTACGAAATCATATATAGTGGCCTCTGTTGTGGCATTGAGAAAAAATGAACGGTGAGAAGTGAGGAGAATGATTGAGAAAGAGAAAATAGCTTGAGCTTAAGTAATTTACCGCATCATGGTGAAAATCCCCTTTTTTGGTTTGAATGAATTAAGCCACGAGGGTTACAAGAAGTTAGCGCATAAATGCTACAACAGCTGTGTGTAGCGCAGTTGGTAAGCCTGACAGTTTAGTAGAAATTGCGCACAAAGCATAATTATCTTAGGTGGAATACGTGATGGTTGCTCTACTACCTTCGCGCATAGAAAGTGGTGTCAAAAATAGCATTACTAAGCCGACAGGTTGTCAACAACCATCAGGTTCGGATTTCATCTTTTGCCTCTTTATTTTTCACCACTCCCTGTGACTTCGGACTGCTTCGACATCAGACGCTCCGACAACTGTGCATCAACCAGCAACCGACAACGAGCTCACAGGGCGTACGTTTCAGTAGATCAGTAAGATTAGACGACGTTTTAATTGGGATTCGGTGTCGTGCTATTGTCGAAAAAATCATGAGTAGCTTCGATGACGAAACAATGAAAATGTACGAGCCAAAGGGCTCGAGGGAAACCGACGATTGGTCGAATCCCTGCATTCTCAACACTGAAGCGCTTCTATCAAATCTAGGACAAGAATCTCCCGTTTACATTGCCCTAAAGCAAACTGGGGAGGATTTTCTACGTGCAAGAATGATTGTGAGGGAGCTAATTCTAAACGATACTACATCCAAGGACGACATTCCTGATAATCTTGCAGATGAGGTGTGCGAGGCTCTTGCCTCCTACGCCCGATCTCCATCATCTAGGTTTTTCAATTCGTACCTCTTTAGTCATGGTGTGGTTACGGCGTGCCTTTCGAAAAGAATTCCCAAGAAATTTTCTCAATTGCCGTGGACGGATGCACAATTCAATGCTGTCGTGACGTATGCGTACCACTGCCAGTTCATAAGCGTAATGAATGGTGATGAAGACGAAGAAGAAGAAATCATTGGGTCAGCAGTTTCAGCCTATGAAGGTTGTTTGAAGGCAAGGCCATCAGATGCCAGAATGCACGTGATGTATGGAAATTTTCTCATGATAAAAAGTTTCACTGAAGATGCGAGGCAGCATTTGGAGAAGGCGTTAGAAATGGACGAAGAAGGGTGTTTTGGTGCGCATTATACTATTGCAAATATATTGGATAATGTTGCACCTGATTTGACCAGGTATCCCCAACTGAATCCTATTGATAAGCTTCGAGTGAGGGCATGCTTTGATGGTAAAAAAATACACCTTGAGAAATATCTTGATGTGGCGCCAACTGGTCACTGGCACGTCCATCGTGCAGCTTTGATGCTCCTCAACACAAATTTGGGGCTGGCGGCAAGAGGAACAGAAAAGCTCGAGTCGGTATGTCAGCGCCTTCCTGAATTTGCCCCTGTGCAACTTGATTTATTCGATAAATGTGTCGCGGCATTTAAATTGTACGTCAAGTGTTATGGGAGGGAAAAATCTGATTTCAAGACAAACTATAAATCAGCTTCGTCTTTGGTGGCAACATTGCATAAAGTGGGATTTGGGGGAGGTCGTAAGCTACCACAAGATTGTGAGTATATTTGCGCTGGTGAAGGTTGCACTGCAAACATCCGGTCTCCCGACGTAACTCTCCGAGCTTGTAAGCGATGCCAATCAGTTCTGTATTGTGGCAAGAAGTGCCAGAGCAGCCATTGGAAAGTGCACAAGAAATACTGTAGTCGGCTTGCGAAGGAATATGAAGTGATGAAAAAGTCTCCAAAGCATAGGAACTTGGATGTGAAAGTGAAGGAAATTGGTGAAGAACCATCTGAATGGGATGCTCTTTTTGAAAGTTAGTCATTGGATGCTGCATCATGAGGTTCATATCATATACATTTATTCATGAATAATCATCAGTTTATCATTAAAATTACGGTTTTGTCTCCTAAGTTCTATCATACAAATTTGAATAGTTTCATCTTCAATTCAAGCAGCATAATTCTTCTGATTTCTAGCAATGGCCATTGCCATGATGGCTCTAATGGCATTCAAAAAATTGTAATATTCCAGGGCCATGATGTTACCAAAAAGTCAGTCAAAACTTTAAATTTGCAAGGGCAGACACTTCAATGATATATCAAAAACATTCACCACCATCAACATTAATATGAACAGATTCCCAAAAATTATAAACCATGTTGAGTAACACTGTAACAGACAACCGCCTTTCTTATCCACGTATGCAGAGCAACAGACATAGCCATACATTCAAAGCAATTTCAACTCATATTGAGTTCCAACAAATGGGTCTACTTGAATTTGCTGCTGTACGTTTGACTCTTAAAATTTAGAATGGTAAGGAAACCTCTTCAAAAGAGAATTGGACAAGACCAGAGTGTGTCCAATCACCCAATGACTATTATCTATGTCGTCTAAAGTAGATGATGTCTTCAGATTGACAGGGTCTCCAAGTTGTCATATGTGGCATCATAATAGCCATATGAATGACTAAAATCAGAATTATGATTTGGGGCATAGAAGTTTTACTTTGTCAGTCAAAAAAGTTTCCTCCAGATCCCGGACACCTTAGAACATCTTTAGCATACTGTCCAATTTTCTTCTAGTGCCGGTACCATGTCAGGTAAGCTCATATCTAAGCTTCTAATAGGAATTTTATTTTCTAAATGCAGCTGAGAGATAAAAGTGTACCCAATTCTGTAGCTTGTGTTTTTAGTCAAATGCAATGTATCTAAATCAAAGGTATGAGTATACCGGGCTATAAGAATTGCTTTTTGTGATAATAAAAACACACCCACTGGTTAAAGTTTGGGGCAAGGAGCGTGCACTTTTACTGACATTTTGAAGAAGATGTGTAGGAATTTTTATTGAATTATTTTTGTTATAATATGATGTCAATTCACATAATCAAATCATTCTCATATCTTTCAATTAAAGATTGTTAAAACAAACAAAGCGTTGATACCGGTTCTTTAGGTGTTATCAGTTAAGGTACTACCTATGTCTATGTACCTTACGTACTTTTAGTTTTAGATACGTACGTATCCTCTCTGACAAACTCAAAAGCAACGTACCTTCAAACCCTCATAAATAAATAAAATGAACTTTTGAATTGGTACTCCATATTGTACT
>JALLAY010000408.1:0-15783 GCA_036939635.1 Cyclotella baltica | reverse complement strand
TCATTAAAAGGGTACAGGTATAGCAGTGAAAAAGGAAAAAAGTAGTAAAACTTGGTAAAACCAGAAAGTCATGAAAGTTAAGACCCATTGAAACAACAAATTTTAACATGGCTTTATTTTGCATGAACCCTCCTCGTAGGCTAGTTGATATAGGGTGTGGTTAATTTGACATTGGGACGTGTTGAACCTGCTGACAGTGCATAATGCGCTGCACTATCTTCTGCACCTTGTGTTAAATTCACTAAGTTAATTTGCTTTATTATGTTTTGCATGTGGGGATAAGTAGATTTGATCTCGAATAGAAACTTGACTTTCGTGGGACACAGCACACATTATACTGACCGGGGTAGGCCCCAGCACACTATGTCTGTGAGAGTGAACTAGAGTATTCAGACTAGAGTATTCAGAAATTTGCCAGCTAAATGATTTTTAATGTAAAAATGACCGAGTGCAACTTTTTTGTCAAATATGAAGTCATCCATAGCAGAGTAAACATGACTGTGATAGATGTCATTCACTTTTATCAATAACATGTTAGCATAATCACTAGAGGCAGCAGTATTTTTACAGTTACAGGCAAAAGCTTTTGACTCACAGTATCAATCTCTGACTAATGTTGATTATTTGATGTGTGGTTCTGTGTGTTTATTGGAAGTGGCATAAGATGTGGAGCAATATGGCTTGGGTGCAAGGGAGGCATTGGGCTTGGGGCTTGGACTAGGGATCTATCAAGTCTAAAGTTTATGGTGAAAAACAGACTTAATCAACTAATAATATCTTATCTTTGTATAAACAGTGGAAGTATTGTGGTGTGAGGTATTGTTGCAGCCAAAATCCCATTGTCGGGTATCGGCTTGGTATCCGTTAGATACTTTCCGTTGAAAATCTGCGATTTGCGTTGAATTTAATGATATTCATGTACGTATACGTCCCGACAAAGCCTCAACGCAGATTGCCAAAATTATCGATTCAATCTATTGCCTTTCGATGAGAATGTTTCGCAGAAGAATCGGCGACCTGCTGCCAATCGAGGCGAACGCACCTCTCTCGTTTATGTGTCTTCCATCAGCCATCACGCCAAGACTACGAACAACCAAGCCATTAAAGCCATCCTCACAAAATCCAGTAAAGCAATACATTGGCACTTCACTGCCCGGCTTACTTTTCACTATCTAGTGCATCATTGAATCGATTACCGAGTTCTCCTTACAACAACAACAATAACTGTCAAAATGGTGCAAATGAAGATGATGAAGTGAGTTCGCTCGATGATGTGATTGCAAATGAGATGTATTCGTGGCATACAAATAATTAACTCGTACTAAACTTATCCTTGTGTACTATTTGGTTGTGATCCAGATTCAAGAGGCCCTCTATGAGCGGCTTGAAGAAATCACTGAGTAAGAGGTCGTCCATCAATAAAGTTGAGCCTCCTGCGGATGCCGAAGAGGTAGCAGCTGCAGCTGCCGCAGTGGAGGATCCCGTAATGGAATCACGTGATGCTGATGAAGGCGCCTTGGACATGCCTCACAAAGAGAGCAAAGAAGAAGAAAGTGCTACAGAGGAGACAGCTAAGGAAGATCCGCCACAAGAAGAGGAAGAGGAGGTACGCGATGCCGAACCCGAAGAGGCGGCAAGGGAAGAGGCACCAGCAGCTGTAGTGGAGGAACAGCAGGAGACTGAATCCGTCCAGACAGAGCCATCTAAGGAAGAAGAAGAGGAAGAGGCTCCAGCGCCCGAGGTCGAACCTGAGGCTGTTGTTGAAGAAGAAACACCGGTTGAGCCGGCTCCAGTTCTGTCTACCGTTAAAGAGGAGGAGGACGAACCAGCGCCTGCTCAGGAAGAACCTGTTGCCCAAGACGCCCCAAGCAGGGAAGAAGTTAAGGAAGAGGTTGTAGAGAAGCGCGAGAAAACCATGAATGTGGATACAGTTGCTGCTTCCGATGAAGACGAGGCCACACTCCAATCAAAGGGTACTACGGAAAGCAACAAGGAGGGTTGCATGACACCAATCATGAGAACTGCAGACTTTTGTGGAATCAATGGGTTCCAAAATTTCAATTTCCGTGCTTGCTTCGAGTAGGAGCCGTCGCCTTGAAATCATTATTTGTGTGTAGTCTTTGGCTCGAAATTGTATGTGTTTTTGTGGTTCTGTGAAGTGCAAGCGATGACCTATGCTAGATGATCCCGCTCCTTCTTGTAAAAGTACGATAACTATTTAGTTCAAGTTTAGAATGAAATAAAACGATCATCCTAGCGTTCATTTCGTTCGTATTTGTACTGGTACCACTGATATTTCTGAACATAGTTGGTTGCACAATCAAAAGAATTGCCTCAGTCAGTGTAGAGTCCAAAAACTATGGCAGACGCCCAAATATGCTGATTTTGGAAGCTCGCCGTCGCATAGTTATCGGTGGCCGTGTCCCACAGGCATCTGCTGGTAATTCTCACTCCCTGGTCTTTATTCTGTCCGATGGTCACCTGCGTCACGAGCTTGTAACGTGGGATCTTTAGTTCGGACTTGACCTTTTCCTTAATCTTGTCTGCAATATCCTTCGATAGTGCTTCAAATTCGTCACCAAAATCGGCCCATTCTTCAACCCACTTTTCGTCGATCTGCATTTGAATTGGACGGTTATTAGACCCGACAGGGCGGTACGAAGTGATCCAATGCAAATATGACGCAAATTACCTTGCCACTGAGTTCCTCTTCTAGAATTGTCGTGGCGATTTGCTTTGCTTGTGAGGGATAGAACTTGCAATTCTCTTCAGGTTTAAGATGATACGTCGGCAGGATTACTTCAACGACCTATCCGCGAACGAACATTTGAAAATGTATTGAGGTTAAGATACAAATGCCACACAACATTCAAATCAACATCACTCACTTCGTCACCAGCGCTTGGCTCTGCTTCTTCTGACGACATGGTGCTCCTCCGGTGAGAAAGAGAGAATGGAGAGGGAAATCAAAATGGAATGAAAATGGAAAAGTCGACGCAGATAGAATCAATTTCAATTTGAAAATTAGAATCCGGGAGGAACAAAACAGAGCATTTCGCGGGTTCCAAAAGGAGACTCTGAGATCGCTCCAATGATGTTATTAGATTTGCTGGTACTTCTATTGACTTGTTGGCATGCCACGGCCCTGTCGATTTCAGATCCACGTCAAGAATACCATTCTGCCATAACATCTGGCGAGAGGGCATTTCTGAAGGCAGCACGGGAAGTTGAACAGGATACTGGCACGTCAACATACAACTACCGTTCAACGAAAATCGAAACCTTGCCTCGTGGTTTATTTCAACTTGCCAATGAACATGGGTTCTCAACAAGCCGCTTGGATTCTAGGCATGTAGATCCAAGTGAAATTTTACGGACTCAGAAAAAGGCTGAAGAAGGATCATCGGATGCAGCTTATTTCATGGGGCTCTTTCATCTGTACGGCTTGGAATCATTGGAGCCCAACGAGGAACTTGCAGCTGAGTGGTTTCGGCAAAGTGCAGATGGAGGTCACAATGATGCAAGATTTGCAATCGGAATGTTACTGTATGAAGGACGTGGAAGTGTGGAAATAGACAAAATAGCTGCCACAAACTACTTCCGTCTTGCTTCTAATGCTGGACACTCATTTGCACATTACTTGTATGGTCGAGCATTGTTTGAGGCAGCTTCGTCTGCCTCCTCTGATGAAAATGTTGACAAACAAATGGAAGAAGCTGCTGCTTTGTTTCGGATGGTTTCCTCCGAATTGCCTGAAGCTAGTCACTTGCTTGCTGTAATTTATGAGTACGGCCTAGTCAAATCAGACAATGCTGACAACTACGCAACTGCAGCAGAACTCTATGAGAGTGCATCAAAACGAGGACATGCAGAAGCCACTTACTATCTGGGTTTGATGCATTTTTATGGTCGTGGATTTCCCAAGGACTACATAAAAGCAGCTGAATTGTTTAGACTAGCAGCTACTCATCCACTGACACCAAACCTACCATCAATGAGGTACCTCGCCATAATTCACTCGAACGGTCTGGATAATCCTGATGGGATTCCTAATTTTCATGCTGCTTTGAATTGGTATTCAGAGTGCTCATCAGTGGGTACCCGTTTTAGAGATCTACAGAGATTGTGTCAGGAAGAAAGAGAAGATCTTGAGATGCTAGTAATGAAGCAAAACAAAGAAGTGCCACTTGCTGCGAAATAAAGCACAAAAGCTTGCAAAAGAAGCTCGTGTTGACTATGAGAGGTGCAGCACTTAGTCAAATGTGATACTTATCAAAGACTAACTCCCTTGAAAAAGCAAAAGTTTCCTTCTACTTGGCAATTTTGCAAATCAGCCTTTGCTACTACTTACTAGCCAATTTGCTCTCAGTTCTATTGCTGCATCTATGTCACCAGACCCAATCTTGCTTTAGTTGCATTTTTCACTACCATGGCTCCTTCTGATGGGTCATACTCATTGTTGTACCTACTGCACTACATTTGCTGTAGAGGTCACTGCCAGAACTCCTGCTCGTGTTGCTATCAGTTTCTCAATAGACTTGTAGTTGTTGCCAGAAATACTTGGCTGGATGTAGTTATAAATCTTAGTGTACATGCTATTACCCTTACCATTATTCTGCTCACAAGTTAAGATGCTCTGTGTCATGCCCATACCCATTAAGGAGTATATCATGGCATACAATGGGTTCTGATGAGAAGAGAATGCTGATGAGTTCCAAATTACCCATGACTCGGGAAGGACTCAATCAATCTTGAATGAGAATGGAAAGTAGATCCCACAAGAGTGTTTTAGTCCTGGATCGCTTAAAAGGTATGACATATCCGAAGGCTGATGTGACATAAGAGAATGGCTATATCCCACGTACCTTAGATAGGACAGTGCTTTAAGTAATCCCACTGACAGATTCTACCACTCCTCCCTCATCATTCATGAGAGTTCATAAAATATAAACTGGTATCAAAACACATCAATATTTAATAAATTAGCTAGTAATACTTTGAAATTTAAAACAAGTATTGATCAATGCGCAAACCTGCCATCTGTCATTCTGTCAATAACAGCCGCACTAACAACAACAACCAACGATTGACCTCACGAATCCAACAAAATGCCGGCCTCCACCCCCTTCGTGCTTGACAACGATGACGATGTCGACAACATTGACAAGGGAGTCCCTCTCTCCTTTTCCTGCAAAGAAGTGCCACTTGCTGTGAAATAAAGCACAAAAGCTTGCAAAAAGAAGCTCGTGTTGACGATGAGAGGTGCAGCACTTAGTCAAATGTGATACTTATCAAAGACTAACTCCTTTGAAAAAGCAAAAGTTTCCTTCTACTTGGCAATTTTGCAAAGCAGCCTTTGCTACTAGCCAATTTACTCTCAGTTCTATTGTTACCCCCATTGTCATCAGACCCAATGCTGCCTTAGTTGCATGTTTGTCATACTCATTGTTGATGATGCTTCTACTGTACTACCTTTGCTGTAGATTTCAAAGTCTCTTGATGTACTTGCAGTTGTCTCCAGAAGTAATTAGATGTATGTAATCATAAATTTTGGTAGATGTGCAATTATCCTTACCATGATTCACACAATAATCTATGATGCTCTGAGTAAGCTTTTGTTCTCAAAATCATGTGAATCTTATATCACATATCACTGTCACAATAGTCTGTTGATGTTGGAGAGATTGAGGTAACCCTGTAAAGTAACTAAAATGTCCTATTTATGGATAATTCACAATTGATTACCAACCTTTGGCAGTAACAAATCACATGATCACCAAGTTTGGCATTCAGTGACAACTACTCAAACAATTAGTAGTTATGTGTCTTATTTATTGTTCACAAAGAATCGCACAACTTGACAGATCTGATCATTACTAATTAATGAGTCAAATTCTGGAAATGTTCAAAGACTACATTCAATTAACTTGGTCTGTGTATGTCCAGTACAACCACCTTCTCTCAGGACAAGCAGTTTGAGACACGAAATCTCATTTGTATCTTGCAACTTCCTTGGAATTCAGTGTTTGCAAACTGATTTTAGATTAGAGAAGTCTTACAATCGTGATAGTGCTTGCTGTAGTTCACACAATGAACCTCTCTACGAAATTGCGAGAAAGGCTAAAAAGCGTGTGAACTTGTCAAACTTATCAGCCCAGAGCGGTGTTTTAACGCTAGCAAAACAAAACCTTTAAATAGTGAAGAAAATCGGAAGAGCCCCGAGCGGCTTAATTAGTGAGCAGTTCATTGTGTGAACTACGGTAACAGGTTGATTTTCAAGTTTGCTTGAATTGAACACCGTAATCCTATGTGCTTGTGTGATGATCATCCAGTCAGAGCATGAACCAATCAAGCTGGAGTTTAGGGCCGACTAGCCAGTTGTTCTGCTGATCTAAGGCTGGAGATTTGTGAGCCAATAAAAACTGGGAAAGAGATATTCTTGTTAATGCATAGTTTGATAGACTCTAAAATATATCCTAGTTTTCACATTTCCCATTCGCCTACCATTTTAGAAAATAACAGAGTGGTTCTTTTGGAGAAAGCGCCTGATTCTGCAGGACTTGAAGCAGAACTGTTTGTTCTGGACTATTGATATTTTGAGTCTAACTATCTGTGTTAAGATGTTATCTTTAGTATTAATTGCCTCCTTTTTGGGAAGCTAAGGAATGAGGTTACATTGATGTTGATGGATCTGTAATTCCCAGAAAATTATACATAATGTTGAGCAAACCTGTAAGCAAATGTTTGTGTTTTCTGTAGCATTGTGATTATTTTTGATGTTGTTCTTGCTGTTTCCAAGCCCTGGTGGTGATCGAGTACATAATAAACTCTTTTCAATGGATTGGTTTTCTGTTGAATTTTTCAAATCTTTATTCAAGATATTTGTGGCATGTTATTGCTTAGTAACAATGGATTTTTCTCCAAATTCATGATTATAGTATGAAGGCAAAGGTGGCATATCTGCAAATATCTTTGAGTCAAACTTTAAACCAATTGTTGTCTACAATACATCAGAAACCATTGCTCCGGTACACTGAGTTAACAACACTTGTTAAATAACTATTTGATGTAGAAGAGGTTGTCAGAGAACACAAGGGAGTGGATTGATTTCATAAGGATTTCATTATGACATGGTATCATTTCACTGGGGGATAACAGGAAAGGAAGATGCTCTAATTTGATTTGAGTTAGAAGCACTATGATCTTTAAATTCTTTCTTTAAGTAAAAGGCTTAACATTTTGATCTACAACTTCATTGATGTATGAAATCAGTACTAAAATCCACTAATCAGTCACATTAATACAGGCACCTCCTGTCCATAATCTTCCACACAAAAGTGGCTGAGTTGTTCCAATCGACTACTAGTCCCATTGAAAAGACTTCTCAAATGAAAATTAGAGGTTTCAACCAGAAGGTGATTAATACCACATAGGGTTTGAATCTTCTAGTGACTGACAATCAGATAAAAGCATCAAACTAGTGTGATAAATGCACAAATATTAATAAGGGGTAAGAAGCGTCATGCTTGCTTTACTTTTACCAAGACAGTTAATTTAACCTGAATGTTCTAAATGACTCTACACATAAATGAGATTGACAAAACTCAGTACTTCGACAACGAAATTACTTGGCAGATCCAACAGCGGCAGTAATTTCTGAGTATAGAACAAGAACCATGGCAGCTCCAACAGTACGAAGAGCGTTGGCACCAGCTCCCTTGAAAAGAGCAGAGGTTCCCTCTTCCTTAATGATCTTGGCAAAGCAATCAGCAGTGCCCTTGTACACCCACTCCTCTTGGGGCTTCTCAGATTGCATTTGCAGACGACGACGGACGGTATCAAATGGGTATGATGCGTAACCGGCGGCAATAGCAGAAGTCTGGGCACATACAAACTTAGATCCAGCACGGATGAAATTGTTAGTGTCTTTTTGGTAGGGGTTCATTCCGGAAAGAGTATCGAAAAGACCGAAGTAAACTCCACGGTAGGGGATGATACCAACAATGGAAACTCCGATACCGTTGTACAAACCACCAACACCACTGGATTGGACAGTTTTCTTCAAGCAGTCAGCAAGACCATTGAATTGCTGCTTTCCGGATCCAACATCTGATGCCAATCGTGTACGAGCGTAGTCAAGGGGGTAAACGATAGCAAGGGAACCAGCTCCAGCAAGACCTCCAGAGGCCATATTAATGGCAAAGAACTTGGCAAACTCAGTGTTCTTGTCTGCCTTAGGGAAGAGGCTCTTAATTCCATCCTTGAAGGCGAAGTTGAAAGCCTGGGTGGGGAAATAACGGATGATGTTGGTGAAGTTTCCTCGCCAGAAGGCACCAACTCCCTGTTCCTTAGCAACACGGGTGAAGCAGTCGACAATACCGGTGTAACGAGCGACCTCCCCGGAGATAATTTTGGGGTTGGCATCTTGGGTCTGGATGAGAAGCTTGACACGCTCGATGGGGGCGGTACAGGTCTTGGCAACGGCTCCGGAGACACCGCCGGCAAGGAAGTTGATGATGAAATCGCTCATTGTGACGGTGTTGGAAAAAGGTTAAATAACTGACTGGAGAATCATTTGAGAGAATGAACAGAAGAAGAATTAGACAACAATTAAGAGACGGGAAAATTGTAGCATTGTCGTGCTAAATGAGCCGTAATCAATAGGCAGGAGCTTTTCGAACACAGCTCCAGAGAATAAGACGGACGGCTGCAGGAAAACAAAAAATTCAAGTCACCAACCGCCGCTAAACCAGCCACACACGTATTTCAGAAGAACAATCCCCAAGAAACCATTTCTTTGAACAAAACAGAGCCCCAGCCTCCGTTTAAACAAAAGCATCCCGACTGTATCCATGGTGGAAGGTGTAGGCAGTCATTGCCGTGCGTATTCATTCAACCATTGTTCAAACACACCTTAGAAGAAAAAGTGAGATTTTAATAAAGATTCGGTGGTGCCCAAGATGGCGAGAGCGGTTGATCATTGATGCCAGCATTGCGTGGTTCAGAAGTCGGTGCGTGGTGGCGAAAAAGCATTCGAATAAAGATTTTTCATTCGCGGTCATTGTGCGTCCAATCTTCATTGGTGTCCCTTCTTTCAATTAATTCCTACGTGGAAAGTGACCGTCTGGCCGTCGCAAAGGTTGTTCACCATTCATGTTGCCGTTCTTTTAAACGGCTCGCAAAATGAGAAAGTAAATGAATTATTCAGAAATACTTTTATTCATTCATGAATATGATTAAACGCCTGCCAACTCAACGCTCGGCTTCTTCCTGAGTTTTCTTTCAGGAATAATTTTTATTTTGTAGTTACAGAGGAAAAATGACGAGGCCTGTCCCCTTGAAGAAGGAAGTAGGGGAATACTTGAGACAACAACCTACAACAACTTTCAACATGAACTTTGGACTTTGGTAAACACATTCATCTTTTGCAAACCTTCTTCGTATTTGGTTGTTTTGGGCGGTGGGAGATCAACTTGTTAAAAGAAATGCTGAGTAAAAACAACTGAATTCCATTAGTCTCTAATTTATGTGCCAAAATGCATGTAGATAATAAATGTATAAGTGTAAAGGTGCCATCACCAAGCCACATGAGTACCACTGTACTGGATGACAGATAGGGTAGCATTTGCCTTGACCTTTGTACTGCATTTGTTGAATTTAAAGCAGGGAGGAAAAGTCTCATGCTGCTAGAACATGTCCAGAAGAGAAACTCCAACATAAACATAGCTCGTCGCCCTAGGTTGAAAACTAATGTCAAATCAATGAAGGGCAGATACCAGGATCAAACTATCACATTTCGTCATTGGTTTTGCCGATAAACAATGATCATCTACAATACATTATCATGAACAATAATGCATCAATAATGAACACAAATTTATGATTGTAGGAGGTCCATCCAACGAGGCTTGTTGTAGTTCAAGTTCAAATGGTATCCTCTAGAAATTGACTAGGATGTGCACACCCAAAAACTTGATCTACAAGCTCCATTTTTAACTTTGTCAATTTGTAATGTTTCCCTTTAAGGGATTAGTACAAACCCACCATGTAGATCTTGAAGCTAAGCTTTTCAGGTTTCAATCGCTATGCCGACTAAGCTGATGAGCTGCTACCTCCATTTTTGGCTGAGTTATGTCATTGAGAAGCCTTACTTCCATCTCTTGAAGCAGGTGGTCAACAAGCTCTCCTCTCATTTCCTCTAACTTCCCTCGGCTCTTGGGTTGATTAACTCTCTCCCACACAACTTTGGTGGCTATATGGTAAATAATGGTGATATTCCCTTTGCAGGATCATGAGTGATGGCACATTTGCTCTCCATGAGCTATGTAGGTACTGTCTCTCAAGAGAGAATATTTCAGTAACTACTGCAAAGTCAAAAGGGGGTTTCTATCTGGGTTGTACAGTTGGAAGGGGGTTTCTATTATGTTTGCAATGTCAGAAGGGGGTTTTGTTACTATTGTAAAGTCAGAAAGGGATTTCTTGCGGTGTGATTTTTGTCGCCCTTGTCCTGTCAGAAGGGGGACACATTCTTCTTGGAAGCCGGGATTGACTTTGTCTATCTTTTTGTCAAAGACAGGGTCTCCTTCTTTTTGCATGGTAATGAAGCACTGATGCTCTGATTTTTGCTAGGTTGTGAATCGGTGACACCGTCTTTTTTGTGATACAGGCAGCCCTCGTTTGAGTCATTTGATAGAAAAAAATGCATCCTGGTAGAGATTTGTGTCACTGCTACTTAAATGAGGTGTTGGTAAAAATAGGGGAAATGAAACCCCCAAAACTGTCTGTCTTACAGTCCATCGGGGCCCGGCAGTTGCACTTGTATGACCCAGCTGGGTACTGTTTTTGGTGTGTTCATTGCCTAAAGATAACAAATGAAACTAAATAGATGGCAAGATATCACTGAATATCACCACAAGATTGTGGCAGTTCTCACTCATTGACCATCCAATGAAATCTGACCAAGCCCAAATTTTGTGCAAGGTGCCCATCAATTAAATAACACCTTCTCAGCCAGTGCCAACAATACTGTTACTCACCCAGTCTCGCAACCCTTATTGGCTATCAAAATGATGCCGCAAGATCTCCTGAAAAATCAACCTTGCTCAAACAGCTGACAATAACACCTCAGTGTCACTACTGATGACATCATACCATAGGGGCCAAATGGCTCAAACCAGGCAGGGCATCCGCTCAACTAAACCCAAACCCTCATAACCTCTCAAAACCTTTGTACAAGCAGCCCAACCTGGTCCACCTACTAAAGATGGCCCGTATTTACCCATCACCACCAACAATGAATTCTATCTGTATATTGTGCATTCTAACAAACTTTCTTGGACCAAACAGGTCCCTTCCCTCACCAGCCCTGTTCAGGGAACCAATATCTGATGGTCACGTAGCTCATTGATGCAAATGTCATCCTTGTAGCTCTTTTTCAAGAAAAACAATAAAACCAAAGAAGAGTTAGTCATCGATATGAAAAGCTCATGAAACAAATTAATCACAACAACCACATAGTCAAATTGCACATCCTTGACAAATCACCTCGCCTATAAAGATTCTATCCAAGACAACATATCAGACTTCCAACTAGTCCTGCCCAAAAGTATCCTCACTGATGTAGACAACAACTCCCTACCTGCCAATTGGAATAAACTGATATCACAAGCAGAACTTACCATTAATCTCCTCCGCCGAGCCACCATCGCAAACCTCCTTTGTTGGCATGGTCATATTTCAATGACCTATTCAACTTTGTTGCCACCCTACTCAGGCCCATAGGTTAAAGAGTTATGAGCCTCATGGGTCATGAAGAAGCGTATAATGTTGATATGGCACTCAATGACTATTGCAGCTATTGTGATCGACAAATGAACAAAAAGTTGCAAATGAAACTTTTGATTTCAAGTTTCAAAGAATAACAATTCCAGACATCTCATCTTTGTTGATGCAATCACCAAACTTTCACATGAGTTAGGAGGAATCCCAACCCCAGATAACAGATAACAACTGCATGCTATCCACATCATGCAACAAATTATCCATCAATAGCAAAGCAAGAACAACACAGACACCAATTATCAGCAAGAATCAGCTCCACACACTGAACCTTTGTCTCCAAGGGAAGACACCATCCCAGTTTCACTTCTGATGGTGAATACTCAACCTACTCCACTATTAGTAAAGTCATACATCTAAAGGTAACTAAACCCCCTGAGGTCAATGTGTGGCTACCACAACCAGTATCAGCACGAATGAGTTCCAACATGCAACCATTAAAAACCAACCTTTTTGCTACGCCAACCAAAGCAATTGCCTACCAACCCCTTTCCAAACAAGTATCACTCTCAAATATTGCCAATACCTTCAGCATCCCCAATCCAACATTTTTTGAGATTTTTCCAACACAATCACTTTACAATATCACAAAATCATGTCAATCCAGCAGACAACCTATACTCTGCTGGATTCATCACAAAATTAGCCAACTCTGTTTATAGCTATGAGTCAGGCAAAATGTTGGAATACCGCCAGATCCTCTAACAGCCACCTTCAAGAAAACCAACATCCCATTTTCAGCCAATGAATTCAGTTTTTTCTTCCAAGGTGTTGGAACTGGTAACAAAGATGATCAGCAAGCAAGAGGAAAAACATCTTTTTACATACCACATGATAAAGTCCCCGAAGAAAATTTCAAAGAAGTTACCTATCTTTGCCTGCTTTGTCTATGTCATGAAAACTGCACATCCCTATAACTGTTGGAGATAAAAGCATCAAATGTGTTCTCAGCACTTAATGCAAAATTTATGTCAATTGACATCTCCAAATTTTAATTTTCACATCACTTCATGAATTCAAAGTCATCTGCATTTGACTCACTGATGTTCATGATGAAAATTTAAAAGAATAAAACCTCATGAATTATAACATAATCAGTGGATATATTGATATCTCCCAAGCAGTCTATGGCTTGCTGCATGCAGCCAAATTCTCACATGACATCTTCTCCAAATGACTCTTCTCAGCACTCAGCAGAATATTACCCTGCTTGTACCTCTCCAGGACAGCGGAGACATCCATGGCACCAGATCATGTTCAACCTTGTTATCAAAAAATTTTGGATTCAATATATTCTTTGTGTAGTTTTCCAATCCCACTATCAAATCACCTCTGACTAGGAGGGAGTCAGGAGCCAAACTCATCGGAATCGACCTCAAACATAGTTACACCAAATGCACCTGCAGATCGTCAATGAAAGTTACATCACAGAACTCCTTGTTTCTGTTTGGACATGAGCACACAAAAGAAAACGTCACCACATTCCAACATGATTCCCAAATGTGGTACTAAAGAACATTTTGCCAAAGAAACAGGTGACACCTCCTCCCTGGACAAAGAAGACATCAACTACATCCAAATTGTCATCAGAGCCCTGTTTTGTTGTGACAGGGCCGTCAAAAACAAAATCCACATCACCCTTGGAGCCTCTAAAAAGGAGCACAGTTAACCAAAAAACAGCAGCTGCCATCCACCGACTCCCTGATTACATGGTAATTTAACTCAATGATGGTTTAATTTGCCATGCCAGTGTCATACAACTGGCAGTCCACTCTGATGTCAGCTATCTCAACATCTCAAAAGCCTGTAGCCATGCCAGTGCTCACATTTTCCTCTCCAAAAATGTTACCATCCCTCATACCTCAATTAAATGACACAGCAACTACACTCTCCAAAATCATCAAATGTGTTATGGATTCAGTCACTGAAGTAGAACTTACAGCAGTGTTCGACACCGCAAGGACTATGTCCAAACTATTTGCACACATCTGAAGGCTCAAAATAGAAGCTTTGTTTGTTTTTGAATTGATTTCCTTCCAAGAAATCAATAAGGTACAGTGACAGCTTCCCAAAGTACAATGAATATGGTGTCAGTTTATGATTTTTGGAAATCCACAGCTTTTTTGTATCTTATGTCAAAAGTACATTGGCATTTCCATTGAGAGTACCTTTAAAATTATCCCACACCTCTTCTACAGGTAAATCCTATTGAATCCAGCGCATTTCTGCGACAAATATTTAATAACACACCTTCTCCTCTTCAAAAGATATTCATCATTGTGGTCATATGTCAGCGAACAGACCTCTATTATGAGTTACAAGACCACTGAGATGTATTGGAAGATATTGGAGTGTATTACTCATTTAAAGTCAAGGGAAAGTTCGATCCTGGCTGTCTGGTGTCTGACTTTCAGAAGGCAGTGAAGAACACCGTGAGACAGCTTTATCCGAATTGTATCTTGATGAATTGCTTCTTTGACTTGAAGCATGCAAACCTTGAGCACACCAAGATCAAGCTCATGTTCTAGGACACCATCATCAGATTATTTATGGAGCATATGGTCTTAGACTTTTTGTTTTCATTCCTTTGGAGGAGGATGAGCCTTACAGCATTTCCTACATCTCCGATTTGATAGAGAGGGATGAGAAGGATTGATGTGAACTGAAGAGATGGGATGTTCACTGGGCAAACTTTAATAAGGAGTACATGCCATTTCTCAAGGACCCAAACATCCATCTGGAGAGTGACGAAGTCAAGAAATTTCAGAATCGTACAAACAATGGTCTTGAGAACTACAACGGCCGCTGCAATGACCTCTTCTACACAAATGGTCAAACCCCACTCTACCCATACTACCAAGGAAGAGTCAGAGTATCAAGCCAAACAGGTTCGTGATGTGAACACTGACAAATGACTGGATCCAAAGCGCAAAGGAAGTCCAGTCATTCGTGAAATCCCTGAGGAGTATCATGCATTCAAGGCTGCAAAAATCAAGGAAGAGAGGAAAGCTGAAAGAGCAGTGGTGGCCAAGCGTAAGAGGATGACATGAACCACCTGTCACAACAGTGTTCACATAGATATTGTTCTATTTTGTTCATTTTGCATACATTAATCTAAGAAGTTGGATTCATTCTTTACTCTACGATTCTACTTAGAGTCAACTCCTAGTGTCTGGGCTTGTTTGCATCAAATCGTCTAGAGTTGGGGATTTGGTCAGATTTGTTTTGTGGTTGAAGGTGACAATCATCCATCCAAATGACTAGGACAGGGGCTCACTTGAGCTAACAAGCTAGAGGGTCTGAGCCTGAGCCCGTGTAAGGTTCGGGTATAGTCATATCAGTCATGAGGGCGGAATTTTGTTCGCAGTCACATATGTATGGTCGATCAATGGTCCATGGCACTCTGACGTTGGTCGATAGTCCAAGCAATGTTGCTCATGGAATCATTAGAAAAAGATTTTTTGGTGGTTCTATTTTTAGAACCACTCTAAAAATAGAAGAAAGAAAAGTGTTCCACCCAGGATTACTCCTTTCCAAATAATTGACCTGTCTCAACGCTTCTTGAGAAGTGACTAACCCACCATGAATGATGCTGGATAACCTGTCCCATGAGGGTAAATATCACCTCCAACCCAAACCTGCTATTCCAAATTAGAGTCCTCAGCCTGACACAGTACCTCAGCAGTAGCATAGGATACATTGTCTTCATTCTAAAGATGTGATTTTTTCAATGGTTTGATACTTCTTTTGACGTGTAAGTTTTGGTCCATCAACTGGAGGTAATCCCTAATCAATTCCTATACCAGTTCAATTTCGCACTAGCTTTGCCTAATAAAAATGGACATTTTCAAAATGTTTTTTGGATAAAATAATTATTACCATGTGAAAGTACAGAGCAAGGGCTATCCAATAACATCTCTTGTGCTATAGTTTGTTGGGTAGAAT
>JALLAY010000407.1:0-15777 GCA_036939635.1 Cyclotella baltica | reverse complement strand
GAGGGAAAGGATGTAGTAATAGTTGTAGGGATGTCAGACCTGAAGGTCGTGCCTATTTCTGTGGTAGATCATCGTCATCAAAATGTGAAAAGTTTGAGGCACGAGTTGTGATAGCAATTGAGCTGAGACCTCTGACAAAGAAGAATGGGGGCATCAACAAATCATCTGAATTTGATGCAGTGAGGTTGGCTCGTCATGGTAATGGATATAGAAACTGGTGGGAACAAGGGAGATATGACAAGATAATGACACAAAAGACTCCTCATGTGTACGATGGTGATGATGATGTGTTTCCAGTTTTGCCTAAAGAATGTTTTGCCTATATCACAGTATATGTTAATACAAGGCAGGCTAATGTTGATGATTACAAATTGGATATGCACCGATCAGTTGGGGGCCAATGCTCGCTTTTTTGTGGTTGTGATGGATCAAAGGAGAAGATACCTTTTGTTGCAACTGGTGCCGTGAAGCACAAGCGACTACAATGTTGTAGCACCAATTGTCAGAAGATAGAGAAGTATGTATGTCCAAAGTGCAATCACCGGGTGTGCAATTCTTGTTTTGAAGCCATTACTAAGTCAGGTGACGTGTGTACATTGAACACAGACAATATTTCCAACATGGAATATGTTGATGGGACTGATAATGAGGATAGTTTCGAACCCAATGAAGACGATGGAAGTCTAGATGATAATTCTGCCGAGGGTGATAGTGTATCGTCAGATGTTTCATTTGCCTATTTTGGACAAGAAAGAGATATTGTGAGGGACAGAGATTATGAAGAAGAAAGCAATGATGAAGAAAGGGGAGATATGAATGAGACCATAGATGAGGATATGTATTTTGCACTACCAAACTTGAAAAACATTGACAGTGATAGTGATAGTGACAGTGAGTCAGTTTGTCCAAAAGTCGATGTGATTGAACGGAACAGGAGACATTTCCATAGCAATGAAAACGAGAATGTTTTCTGCACTGCTTTTGACTCAATGGTGAGAGAGAAGTGAAATTATTTATAGACTGCTGTTGCTTCTTATACCCTCTAACCAGTCAATCTTAAATGATCAAAGCCCATTCATGCTGATTATGATGCAACAGATTCTGCAAATTTAGATGATTTGGATGACAGTCCTCTTGGTGACTTGGATGCCATACCTAGGATAGATGGGGCAGAAAGAGAGATTACAATGCAAGATTTATCCTACGATTGTGATGATGACGACACGAACCGTCCTAGAGTGCCAATGCATGTGGTTTTCAACCAATTGGGCACACTTCTTCGTCGATTTAACAAGCCAATTCGTGGTACATTGATCCAGAAGAATTTTGTACAAAGTCTTGTGTCCACTGTTTTTGGAGTAGCAATGCCAGTTTTATTTTACCATGCCATGCTTTTTCCCAAACATTTTTGGGCCCCTTCCACCTTTGATCAGACTGCAATTCTGGGATGTGCTCCTATAAGTTGCTACAGAGGAAATATAACTCATCCCGATGGTTTCGCATCTACTCTTGAGAGAGGCAGAAACCTTATGACACATTCATCATCCTCGACTGCTACCGACGATAAGTTTACTGCACATCTGTGGGACACACAAACAAATCTTGCTAGTACAGGCATTGATTCACGATTAATAGCAAAGAGTGGGTTCAGAATTGATACCTCAACGGCATCAGGATTGAAAGTAGGAGAAAGAGATCAATCTCAGTTGACAGAATCATTGGAATCAGCGCAGGGAATGATGAATCTTGCTGCTGCATCTGTGCGCCACAGTTTTGATATCTTTTTGACTTATACTGTCAATCAATCAAAGCATCCGGGTATAAGGCATTTGCATGAGTGGAAGGAGAACAATGAGTGGAAAACCATGATTGATGGTTTCGAACGGTTTCCCTATTTGGATAAAATGGATGTCGTGACCTCAATGGAGATGGCCTATAGCAATGTGGTTACTAGATGCTGGTTGGAAGTACGCAAGTTATGGGTGAGATTCATACTCAAGTCAACATCAACCATATTGGGTAAGGTGAATTATGGTTTCTTTCGAGACGAGTACCAAGAGGGCTGTGCCTCTGGCAACTTTAGTCATATTCACGCACTTATATCTTTAGATAGAGCTGACATGTCAAACAGTGAATTTATGGAGTTCGTTGGGGACCTACAGAAGAATCACATTGCAGACATTGTTTCTGGTGAAGAAGTAGACGACTTTATTGACAAAGGCTTAATAAAAGATTTTCAGGATTGGCAAGAGATGAAATGTACAGCTGCCACAGTGTTGCCCCATAAATGCAGCAAGCGATGCTTGGTAAAAACCGGGAGCAAGCCCCATGAATGTTATTGCAAAAAGTGCCATCCAGTATTTGGCAGCAGAGACCCACTTGCAAATGAATATCAAGATTTGCCGTTTGAGTTTTCTGACCAATGTTTGAAAATATTGGAACAAACTGGGCATTATAATCCTCCAAATGATATAGAACCAAATGGTTCTTTCAACCACAGTATGTTCACTCCCAAAAGGCATGTGGGGGTGGTTCATCCAGGTGCTAGAGAAAACATGTCTCCTGTAATGTCTGAGCACTTTGCATTTACAAGATCCTCACAAAACATGCAAGTGATATGTGGCACAAATGGTGTTGCTCGGTATGTTGTCAAGGTGAGATGTTCCTAACTGTAAGCTTGTTTGGTTATATTTTAATCTGGTTACTAACTCTTGGTTACAATGATTTTATCCGCAGTATATTATCAAGTAAGTTTGTCTGTGTTCGACTGATTTCTTTCATGTCAATCCTTACAGCTTCTTTTGTATTTTAACCTTCTGGCAGAATTGATAAAAACAATAAGGGTGTAATACATGGAAACCCTACAGATGCTACTAAATTGAGAGTTGAGCACATGCAACTGCACAACACAAAAATTACCAGCAACAACATCAACGAGAAGAAGGCTTTCTCAAAATCTAGGAACCGAAACAAGCCATGTGGAAGAATTGTTGGTATTCCTCAAATGATTCATCAGCTTCTGGGAGATAGTGAGATAGAAACAAATTTACTGTTTGAGGAAGTTTCCACTCTGCCATTTGAGTTTCGCAGCAGAACCAGGGTACAGCTTGACAAAAAGGGCAACCTCAAAAAGCAAAAGCGCATCGAAACTACACCTGACGCCATTTCTCCTGTGACAGACTCGTTTTCGTTGCGTTCAACAATGGGCATGCCAGCTGGGAGGCAGTTCACGCATAACCAACGTCTTTTAGTGCAATGTTGTGATAATAAGTCTCTGTCACACGACAAAATATCTCTTTTTGGACTTCGGCCCCCAGAGCTACGTGAACTTGTGCCAAGACTAGGTTACTATTATGAGTGGTTTGTTACTAGTGATGAGGTTTTGGAAACATCTGATATCGTTGCAGGTTTGGATGCCGATATTACAAAATGCAAGTGGATAGATGCTTTGGGAAGACAAGTCTGGATAAGGAAGTGTGCGTTGCCGCAAATTAGAAAACATCTCAGGGACATGGGCAATTCTCAGTTGTCTCACCATTCGGTATTGTTGAGAGATTATCTGCTTCAGGCTACAATGACAAGTGAAAGTGAAAGCAATTGCCCTTTTGTCAAAGATGACGGCAAAAACGATTTTCCGATTGTTGTGTATTCAAAAGTTGTTCCGGAGCAACAAATGAAGTTTGTCCTTCATCTATTGTTGGTTCTAGGTGAGTATGATACAGAACTGGATTTAAAAAGCGCTGCTACCATGAGAGAGGCATTTGCCAAGGCCAAATTGATTCCAGCCAATGCATCTGAGGATCATGACAAACTTCAAGAGCATTCAATACAGATACTACGTAGGGTGATTGATGAAATAATTCCCTATCAGCCTATTACAATGAGAAGATTGGATTCCTTCATAATCAAGGCCAAACATATAATAGACTCAGTGTTGATGGATAATTGCATTCCAATGACTGAGTTGCCACCTTGTTTAAGCACTGAATTGTACGATAGTAAGCAGGAGGAAATTGAGCAAGAGTGGTGCAAATGGACAAAAAGCCAACTAAGATCCATGAGAGATCCCATCAAGGACATAGAAGGAGTTCCGAGCGAAAAGGACATACTTAGTGCTACAAAAGCTAATCCACACAGATGGGACCCTCTGGAGGTGTTTACCAAATCAGATTCACAGAGTCAAGAATCTTATGATGAACAACAGTTTGCCATGAAAATGGGCAAGCAAGCCATTGATCATTACAGCTCCGCATTCCTAAGGAGAAAAGTTACTAAAGGTGTACTCAACAATGGTGCTCCAGGGGCAGGCAAGACATTTGTATTGCAATGTATGGGTTTATATGCAATGAGTCTGGGGCTAAAGGTCATGACAAGTAGTCTTATGGCTATACGATCAAGTGATCTCGGAGGCATTTACTTGCACCAGCTATTCAAATTTCCAGTAAATCGATCTGCCAATCTCTTTCGTTATGCTGAGGTGAGTTGAATTATTCAACATATCTACATACCTTCATCTGTTAACTACAAACTACAGCTTGTTTGACATTTCAATTCTTTTAGATGGCTAAATAGGTACTACACCGGCAAAAGAATCTGGCCACAAGACATTTGCTTATGACAATGGATGTGTTGCTATTGGATGAATGTGGACAAATAAGCTCTCAGCAACTAGCTGCTATTGACATAATACTACGTCATTTGAGAGAGTCTGATTTGCCTTTTGGTGGTGTACTTGTACTTGGGAGTTTTGATCACAGGCAACTGGGATGTATAGGAGCTTTGCCATTTCTCATGTCTTCTCATATTTTGACAGACTTTACATTGGTGCGATTGCAGGAGTCAGTGAGAGCAGCTAATGACATCACCCTGCAGGTATGATTATTCGTGTGTATTTCTATTTCATTTAGTTTTATTGACTAAGTTCAACGTTTGGTTCATTAGAAAATTCAGCAGATAACGCGGTACAGTGCCGAAAAGTTATCAAACTATGCTCACCTTGAGGAGTTCAAACGACTTATTAAGAGTAAGGTAAAATTTGCATCATCATTCGATGAAGTATCACCGAATGCTCATCGTCTATATCACAGAAAGGCATCTGCCATGCAAGCAAAAGAAGATTTTGTGCAAAGCACCCTTGCATATTTATCCAGTAGAGGCAGGGCGAACGAAGCCAGAGTAGTCCAAGCAAGGGATCATATGAAATTGGCTGGATCTAGATCGGATTTGGAAGTTTCTAATGATCCTATAGTTACCAAACTGTTGGATCAACGGGTTCGTGAGAGCAGACAACTGTTATTTTTCAAGGGTGCTCTATTTGAGGCAACCAGAAATATTGGGCAAGTGTTGAATTCACAGATCATGATAATGTTGGATGTGCCAAGTGACGAGGATATAGCAGCAATGAAACCAATTACACTCTACAGCGCTCCAGAAGGTTCGCCGAGGCCTACTAATCTTTATCACAGTACACCTCCATCTAAGGAAGAAGTAATGAATGTATGGAAGTGGAAGGAGGTTCAGATATCACCGGCAAAAATGAATCTCCATCGTCAAGGTCTTATGGAAGCCTACAGAGAGCAGTACACTATAGCACATTTAGGAGCATCCACGGTGAGTCAAGGTTGTTTCAATACCTTTGCATGACTTAACTTGCAACAGACATTGATCCTTTGTACTTAGGTGAATAAAACTATGGGATGCACACTTAACACTGACATAGCATTAGAGGTGAGAACAGGGTATTTCTGTGAATACTAAAATTAACATCACTAAGTTTTGTTTTTGTTAGGTCACAAGCAAATTCCATCCATGGGAGTCTGGTCAGGTGGTGGTTGGGCTGTCAAGAACGACATCATGTGATCAAATCACAATAGTAACAGACAAGACTCCTGATTGGGCAATAAAAACTTTGTATGATGCATTATGCAAGACTACTCAGTGGACTGCAATGATTGAAAACATTGTAGAAAGCCTTTCAATCTGCCCTAAAAAGCACAGTCCTGCTCAAGCAACACAGAATATGCTAAATTTGACAGAGCACTATCCCTTAAGGATTTGTGATTACCCACCACCTTCGTCGAATACGGGCTTTGTTTATTTGTTGATATCATTGCCTTGTCCAGACCAAATGTATGTAGGACAGACAGGCAGGTCGTTAAGAACTAGATTGAAGGAACACAACAAAGGGAGGGGCTCCAAAAGCACGGCCAAAGAACCGTACATGCCGTGGGGGGTAGGAGCTTTTATATGCAATCTTGGAGGAATGGACAAATCCGAGCGAATGGTGTTGGAGACAAAATGGCAGGCTTTCAATGCTAATTGTCTAGACCTTAGCATCCAGCAGGTAATAGACAACGGCAAGAGAGTGGTGAGAGAGCATAATGAGGAACAAGAGGATGAGAGCAAGTATGTAAATTTTGTACAATGTGTAACTCCGGCAAAGAGTAACTTATAATATAGTTAGACTGGATTGATAACACATTCTTATTTCAATACTTCAAATAGCGAACCAAATGGTATTACATCCTATATATCATGCATCACAACAAGGTCAACATCTGAACCTTGACCACCACATCTATTGAAAATAGCTTGTAATTTGTCAGCTAACAGTCCATCAAATATTATTCATTGTAATAGTGATAAGTTGTGTAGCCAGGCAAATAAACCATTGGCCCTTGCAGCCATGAGAGCAGCTTGACTCTAAGTCGATTGGCGCATGGTAGTTTTCCACAAAATTGTTGATTTAATTGGAATCTATCAGTGTTGGATCTTGAAATGGAACTTTGAGTGTAATGGTCTCGCTGCTTCTGAATTGGATCCTTGCAGGATTATTTCGTCGGTTGGTTTGTTAGATAAGGCCTACCTGCCGTTGCCGAACGGACAACACACTCTATTGTTTCATGAACATTCAATAGGTAAACATCATTAAATCAAACTCACCCTGCCCTTCGGCAAACAAACCAGATAAGTATCACTTGCCTGCTGATACATCTCAGTATCTTAATAAGGCAAAGTACCATTCGCCATAGCACCCGGCTGCTGAACCGTCAATCTTCCTCCCTGAGTCCATGAAGTAATCTTCCATGCAATAATACTGAGTTGTATGTCTAAAATCAATCCAATTTTGACATTAAAACACTCATATCCATCAGCTATTGCTCCTACATCCACCTCTTAAAATAAATGCTGGTAGCGGTGCTCATTACCATGTTGCATACTCTGATGTCCATGTTGGGCACCGAGGCGTACAGACTGCATCGAAAAGCGAGTCCCCCTCTCAATGGTTCGTTCGTGTAGAGGAGGTAACACAATCACGGACATCGAAGGTTGAGGTGGCGTGGAAACAATGGATGCGGTGCAGATCGATGGGGGCAAGGGTATCAATTTCATCGTTTCCATGGTTATCCTTTGCAGCTTCACTTTCTTTGCTCCAGTCGGGTCTTGCATCCATCCGATCCAAAACACTAGGTCGATTGCAACTGTTGTCCAGTACGTCAATACACAACTCGTGCTCCATTTGCAATAGATATAACAATCAAACAATCGAGCGGAAGCAGAACGCATTACACAGTTGACTGACTTTGACTAGTCCGGGGTCCGGGGTCACCTATTCCCCACAATCCCACAATCGTTAAAAACTAATCGGGCTGGCAGGGATGTTCGAATCATGCGATGAAGGACACAAGAGTAAGCCGTAGAGGCTTCGGCATTGATACCCTGTTGGTGGTTGAAGCAAGCCGAAGGCGAGATGCTAATTTATTTGGAAGTGACGAATCGAATTAGTCAATTCAGTTAGTGGTGAAGTGACAGTCAGATCGGTGATGAATCGAATTGGTTGTGGCAAGGAGACGCAAGGTGGGTGCGGTGCTCTCAATCAATTCTCTCACCAACGGATGCGGGGGAGCAAGCGATGCAGTCGACACGGATGAGTTCATGTTGAATGAAATGATTTGGTGGATCGACAATGAAAAGAAATCGATTCGCCAAAGGGGATGCTGGAGTGGCCGGTAGTGTCAGTGGTAATACATGTATGTGTCGATACAGAGGGGGCGGTGGTGGCTCTGTTATTGGTTGGTGAGAACTTGGTGTTCCATTCGTCTATGGGTTGTCTCATGGATTCAAGCCAAAGGAGATGGCATCGTGGCTCGTGGCCGTCATTTTTGGGATGGACCGTTGCTTCACCGTTCGCCGTTTGCCGCGTTCGCCGTTCGTTCAATGTTTCGATGTTTGTTCAACTCTGAAAAGCCGTTCATCCACAACTCAGACAAGCCTGACGAGAGCACCGTTTTAAGGTACTTTAAGCAAATTTTAAGATGTGTTTTATGAGGGAATAGTCCGTGACTGCGCGCAAATGCCTCTGTTTTACTTTTTGGGCCTTTTTTAGGGCCTATTTCAGGGCAACAGTGTCGCACCTTCAGATGGCAACTGTGATTCAGAGATCTTTTTAGATGTCTCATCAGTTGAATCTAGGTATTAACGAGAAACAATTAGATCTAAAATTGTGAAATTAATGACAAGTGATAAATAAATTGTGACAGTTGCTTAAGTCATGTGACTCCATTAATAAAAATGAATGTCACAGTAGAACCTACTTTGAGTTATATCATTTTATATGATATTGCACATTTTTGATAATAAATTCAAAGGTATTAGTAGCATATCATTTGTCTACTTTGTAGGCACATATCAAACAATCCCAACAGGTGCAACATATTCATCACATGCTCACAATTTCAGTTTTTATGCCATGAATGCACTACCCACTAAGAACATGGAAGACTCAGAGCCAAACACAAAAAGAGGAAACCAAGACAGAAATTTCAAAGTTGAAGGTGTGGACTCTCCTGCCAGAAAGAAGAAACCCCAAACTGTTGAGCTCATTGAATGTGACAAGGTTGATCCTGATGAGGCCTATGCTGATGTGAAAGATGATGATGACATGAAGAAGCATATTGAAAAGTTGCGTAGCAAAATCAATTACCATTGCATCTGTGGAAGTGAGAAATGTCTGAAACTGTCACGTGACTGGGCAATGGCTTTGAATGATAGGCCAACAAGAGTGATGGTGAGCAGGCACTTGTACCGAGAAGTAGTTTGGAGGGAGTTTGGTCTGGATATGGACAAGATTAGCCAACAAGGGAAGATTTACATCAAGCTCACTCACTTCAGAGCTCATGATAGAACATCCGCCTGGATGCAAAAAAAACAAGCCGACCGACAATTTCAAGATGCCAATGGAGAATTCATTCTTCCGAAAACGAGTGACGAGCACTGATTGGAAATCGAGGAGGAAATTAGGCTGCTATCTTCACTTGAAGCAATGGAGAGGGGCTATTACTTCCGGATGAAAGATCGCGTCTTTGGCAAAAATGTGGCTTCTGTTCTATCTTTGGAGAGGTTAAGGGCAGAAAAGGAGGAGAAGCTTGCCAAAGTTGTCCCCAAGTTGCAAAATCTACATTTAAACCCTTCCAAAGCTATCTTCATCAAAGCTAAAACTAATGGATCCAGTATGAACAGCAACATTCTCCAACATATCATGACCCAACGGCCTCAAGAAAAAATTTCCTTGCCCCTCAAGAACATTCCGAGCAAACTGTATCTCCACAATTATATCGATGCTGATGCAACTCAACCCACCGTTCCGACTCCATTGCCAGCGAGAGTCAAAACTGTAGTGCCTTATTCTTTTCTCAGCCGAAGAAATCATGCCCGTCCAGCGAATAAGGAAAAACAACAATCAAAAGACTATCCAATTCTAGTACATCTCGATGTTGACCTTTTAATCGAAACCTTCCTTCCGTGCAATGAGAAAGAAAAGAAAGGAAAGACTAGTAAAGAAACTCCCTGCGATGGAACCATCAAGGGCATCTACAATGGAAATCGCTTCACTGCTGAAAGTATGTCAACTGGTTACAACTCTGACAACCAGTTGATTTACATCGACACGGAGAACGAATTGAAAGGAATGATGCCCAGAAAAATGACCTGTTGGAATAGTGCCCATTATTTCAAGATTGGTGATATTTTGGACAAAGCTGAGATCGAAGCTTGTATTGAGCTGGCTAAGATCACCAGGCTCGACCACACTGCTGTGTATTTGTTGATGATGTGCCGAGCTAAGGGAAAGCTGGATAGGGAAATGACAGCCTACGAAAGTGATAAGGCAGAAGTGTTCGAGCTCTTTGACGACGAAGCTGTGGTCGAGGCATTGAAGAAGTTTGAAACATTCATGGAGAGACTGTTGGAAATTGTTATCAAACGAATGGTTGACCTACCTGCCAGCGATCTGATGCGGCTCACTTGGGTGACTTGGAATGCTCATTTAACGAAGTTCGAAAATCTATTTGATGACGAGTCGAAACTGGCGAGGAAACTAACACGAGACAAATCATTGGATACCGATGAAACAAACAAGTTGGCGCATCAATTTTTAATGATCATGCAGCACACTCAACAAATTAAAGACGAAGGCATGTTAGAATTGCACTGCAGGGTAGGACTCAATATCCCGGACAACAAGGTAGCTTTGAAGCTCTTCGAACAGCACAGCTTCTACGACTTGTATTGGATTGTGGCTGGTATCTTTGTTGGAGTCGGAATGGAAAGCCAGCATGCTGAAATTCATCTAACTACCATTGCAGTTCTCGAATTAATGTTTCAAGGCAAGGTTCCATCAGACCATTCCTTATTATGTTTATACCAGTGCGGTCAGAAAAAGGTCAACATAGTTCTCAATGAAATCGTACGTCATTCAGAGGAGAATGGTAATTGCGTCGCGACCGGAAATGACAGGCATGTCATAAGGGTTGCAAAATGGTTTAACCCCTATGACCACAAGTTTGAAAACTTGTTTACCATGTTTCTTTGTCACCATTCGAAAGACTTCATTAAATGGAATTATAACGAGGTGATAGGAGAGTTGAGACAAGCAATGAGAGCCTCCTCTGGATTGAACAGGAAGAAGTTTGGAGTGGGCTGTTACGTGGACTTGCTCTGTGCTTATCCTGGAGAGTATGAGGATTTGATTGAATTTTTATGTACTCCACAGCACTGGGCAGAAGTGAAGGACTCGCTTGGTTCGTGAATGGAAGTAATTGTATGTTGTATGTCATGTTTAGTATTTCTATCTATTATCTAAATCTGTGTCCACTTGAAAAGTACTGTCTATTACTTGTTAATGTAGTTTTCATAATACAAATACCAAACCTTAAGTCAAAGTGTCTATATTTGAATGTACTCGTTTTACTCCCGGATTGTTCCTGCAGCTCCATTCTTCCCCCATCAAATAATACAACCAGATCAACTACTTCTTCCCCTCCTTAAATTTCCCCATTGTGTCATATCTAAAGAATATCTGCATTTTCTTCTTCTTGTTCGGTCACCTGAGTCAAATGCTCCTCGGATGTTTTGTCTGCCGCACTCAGTAGAGCACCAACACCATCCAAATGCCCCTCGGATGACTTGTTGGCTTCACTCAGTAGAGCACTAACATCTGCTTTGAATGGATCAAGAAGTTTCGAATCTCCATTAAATTTCACATTAGTGACATGATAAAGAAGATCTCCTGATCGCACAGTGACGCTTTCCCCCTTGGTTTGTTCAATTGCTTGGTCTTTCACTCGTCCTTTCCTATACCAACCAACAACTGACCATCCTCCATTGCTGTTGGCAAAGTCAATCAGTTTCATTACTTGATCAAAGATCATGAAATCAGCTCCACAGGCACTTATCTCTTGCTCAGTACATCCTTGAGGAACACCATTCTTGGTGACTATTTCTGTAAATGCGCGGGACATAAAATTGCCAACATTAATTTGAAGTGGGCCTCCAGGGTGATCCGAGGCAGTGAACTTTGCTTCCAGGCAGAGAAGATAACGGCCGTTTTGTCTCACTGTTGTGAAACAAGGGCAACCTTTGTGGGCACTATTGTTGTTCACTTTGAGGTCAATGGAGTCACAAAGAAAACCGCGACAGTATGAGTATTCAAAGTCAAAGTTGGTAATAGTCATTTTGACATTTCTGTAGATGAAGCCGGACAATTTCTCAGAAGTATCCTTCTTCGGAACAGTTGGGATTGATATCTTTGATTTCGTCATATCTACTAAGAGCATACCCTGACTGAACTCCAAAAGAGGCACGCCTCCAATGTCGTCTCCAAACTGTTCGGAAATTGGCTTTGGCCTCCTAACAACAATGACAGCTCCTGGACCAAATCCATCTCTTCCATCTCGTGCAGCAGTATTAGAACCGAACACCTTATCTGCATTGACTGACGTCTTTACCAACACAAGAGCTGTGTTGTTGCCTGGAGTACTATGCAAACACATGACGGCGATTGTCTTGTCAAAATTTTTCTTCTGTAGCTTATCATCTTTAATAAAACGTTGCTGAATTCTATTCTTCTCACTATTCATACTAGCGTTTCGATAGTTAACCACAACAAGGAGAAGAGCACAGTTGAATGTAGCAGCATTGCTGTTTTCTTGCTGAAGCAGATACTCCAATGAGGTAAACTTCACTGACGGTGGAATGGGGTTCTTAGGATTGCCTTTGTATACAAGGGATTGCAGATTTGCATTCGTGTTGACATAGATGTGCCGAGAACCGTTAGAGGGACCTTGGTCATTCATTTTTTAAAGTAAGTCTTCGATTGCTTCAATTGTGAATTATGAGACCGAAATTCAATCATTTTGATCATTATAGTACCTATTAGATGGGACAGCCTTAAACAACATCTTTAGCATTGGCATCGATTCGAGTTGGTCATATCAGCAATAGAGGACTCTTACAAAGGTTTGCTGTTTTTCATTTGTAGGGCAATATATTGATCCTGTGAAATGCATGTACCTACTTGCTTCTACAAAAGGAGGTCCCGTGACCTCCTTTTGGAGAAGCCTTTCATTACACAATCACTTTATCCAATTTTGAAAAGGAGCCTCCGCAAGCTCAAATGGAACAATCCCAACAAAATTCTATTAAATCATGTATGATTAAGGCAATACATGAATCTTAGAGTAAGATCATGTCCAGTCACTTTGTGATACTGTTGATCTTGCCAACTTTTGACAGGATTCAATCAAGACCTGCCCCCCGATACATTGATGTAAGATCGAGGCAATAGATCAATCTTAGTTAATCTTTTGAGTTGCCTTGTTCGACATATCATAGAGTTGTAACAAGCTAGAACTGCCCATCATCTGTTAACACACTACTCATAAAACCGATTCTCACATACACATTCTTATTCAATATCTCCACATCAACACCATCCTTTGAAACTATTCGAACATGTCCTCTCCTAATCATATGACTAACACTGACAAGGTCAACAAGAAGTCTGGTACTGGAAACTTCCATGCTTCCTTTCATTCGACCAACAAACTTAACCTAATGAACGCGACTACCACTGAGCGTGTCGACAAGGACCACCTCAAAAAGAAACTAAAAGTTGGTAATACCGATGAGGATTCCTACCACCAAGGGGTTGAGCAACAACTACTGCAACAAAAGTTAAGCTCTGCACCGAAGAAAGTCCCCAAGTTATCGGACAAGACTGCACTCACCAATTTAGGACGGACTGTTTTGACCTCACTCAAACAAAAGTCTAAAGCTTCTGATTCTATCGGTGCTACAAGCCGTTTTGATACTATATTGCGCAGCAATTCCACAGACAAGACTACTCCACCAAAAGTGACATCTGACCTACAAATCCCTCTCTTGGCGGAGGTCTCCAGTTCAAATCGCGAGTGGCTACTCTGTTACCACCAGAATGGATCAATTGAGCACTCACTTGTTGACGTGAAAGAATATAAGTCACAAAACTTGGCAGTACCAGTGAACAGACCTGGTTACTTTCGTAACTTGATGATGAGTAACCAACACCTATCTCACCTTGGAGCTGCAAAACATGTCATCTGTTTGGTCTCTAACACAGCGCCACCCAAGTTCTATGTCACCATCACAAAATCATACAAGGGATTTATCCTCGATGTCGAAAGGTCACCTGGAAATATTTGGAGTAAAGTGGGTGTTATTACCGGGTTTGAGCACCATCCAGCGGAAAAAGCAGGTCAGGCAGCGGACTCTTGGCTTGCAAGAAACACACGTAATGTAACGGATGCATCATGTGCTTGGATATTGGCGAATGGGTTGAAGACTTGTGAAGTCGACTGTAACCGATTAGCTGGCCTTACATTTGAAACTGAATTGATTTTGGACCTGACTAACTTTGGTGGCAACCAAACAGATTTGAAAGCCTCAAAACATACTAAGACGGATGCTTCAGATACGATGGACAGGAGTTTCAAGGATGCGCAGGGTGGTAAACCTTATCTGGCTCAAGAAGGTATTGTAGAGGAGTGGGATCAGAATGTGATGGTTTCGACCGTGAGCAACACTTGCAAGAATAATGGTTCCGTTGGTGGTGAAAAGGATTCATCCAATCACTGCAACAAGTTGATGCCTAAAATCAGCCAATTCAACAGCAAACGCATCACCACATCAAATGAAAACAAGAGAGTGCGCGATGAGAGCGAGAGCATTGATGAATTTTACAACCAGGAAGTAGACAGTTATATTTCGAGTATCACAGATATCACAACAGTTGAATCAATCCCAAACTTCCGATCTAAGACCAACAAAACTCGTGCTAGATATGAAACTCAATGTGGGCTATGTCTTTTACCAATCCGTAAGGGAGATACGATTGAACAAGTCAAGATACACAATCGTTTAGGTTCGGCTGTAAAATGGGCTCACCAAAACTGCAACATCCCTACTGAAGTGTTAAACGATAGAGTGCGTCATGAGGTAACTGTCAGTTGTGATTGGACAGGATCTGCCACAATGCAACCATTTATTGTTCCTTCTAAGTCTGAATCTCGATCTGGAATCAGTGGGCCTCCCAAAAGTAGTGTATACTCTTTGAAGGACACAAAAGCACTCGATATTTCCAATAGAAAAGGTGAGAAGTCCAACAATGATGTGCATCAGGAACTCTCTGCAGTATATCCACTTGCTAGAAAGTGGACATGGGATATGAAACAAATGGGTCGTGGTGTCACTGCTCTTGAGGCCGCCAACAGATTTGCACTCCAACCAATGATACGGCAAATGATCTTTCTTCGTCTTCAAAAGGAAATGATTGAATGGAACAGTCACAACCTGGATTACTTGCCACCCATGACAAAGCAATCAGAAAATGAAATTCGAATGAGTAAGTGGGCTGCAAACCTTTATTATCGCATGTTGAATGATTTCGTTAACATTTATTTCGTTTTACCTCCAAGATGACAATTTGCTCACACAGAAGGAACGTATAGTTTCACTTGACACGGTCAGTGGAGATTTAGTGACAGTGGAGACTGTTTGCTCGCAGGATGACGATAGTAAAGTGTCATCACCTTCAAAATCACACACATCACTGATGCTGGCTGCATCTCAATTTCGTGTTCCCAACCCTTACAAATCTGATAAAGTTATGGTTGACAGGCTTCCAGTTCAGGTCTATGTCAATCAAATGAACGATAACCTGTCTGATAACGATGACAAAAAGCCAGCAGCAAAACCATCCCCCCGTGTCATATGCAATACAAATAGTAACTGCACCAACAGCAACGGCAACAATGACAACAGCAGCAAAGATGATGGCGAAAAAAATGGCGACAGCAACAATAGTGATGATCATCGCAGAGGCAATGTAAATTTTAATCAGAGCAGTCCTTCCCTCCTTAGCTACAGCATGTCCAACTCAGTTAGCTGCCATGGTAATAGTGC
>JALLAY010000406.1:0-15709 GCA_036939635.1 Cyclotella baltica | reverse complement strand
CACTCACTCTTTCAGTAAACCTGCTGAATTTGTCGGCATTGGCAGAGGCAGCTTCGGCTAGTCTGGAGAGAAACGAATGTAAGTCTCGCGTTGAATCTGTTAAACCGACTGCTTCGCCACTCTTTGATTTCCAATTACTCCCGTGTTTCAATTTCATTTCGTCAGCTTGTAGCTGGCCATTACTTAGCCCTTTCCTTTGTTGATCCATTCCAGAGAGCCTATGAGACTTTCTCGGGAGATAAATATCTATCAAAAGAGAAACAGCAGGATGGCGCGGCCGTTGCCTTCGATGGCTGAGCCCGAGTTATTTTGATTGTTCGGCTGTCGTTCTCAAGAAACGGTAGGCCGCATGCGTTGTGAGTAGGCGATTAAAGTGGGCAATCATACATTTATTGTATGGAATCCTTCTTGTACATCTTGTTCTTTCTTTGGACACCCCTTCAATCTTCGCACGGGTGACATCATTTTTGTACTTAGACTCCCACTGTTAGGATCTCTCTCGATCGCCTGAGAGTTCTTAGATCATCACAACATTTTGGCACACGCAGCGAGCTAGCCTCATGGGAGTCTACATTCACACATGAGAAGATCGCATTTTTCTTCATGATCGAGAATAGTCACTGCACACGAGACCGAGCTCCTTACCCAATCAGAACAGTAATTAAACCAACCTAGCCTAGGATACACATGATACAAATGGATACGGTATCCCTTTAGCTCCGTAAGGAGCTCGAAAGGCAGAGGCCTTAAAGATACCGTTTCACTAAATATGGCGCAATTTCATTGTCTTGTTTGCTTGGCGGGCGCGGCCATTGTAAAGCGCTTGGCGGGCTGGTCTTTTCTCTATTTGAGCGCCCATTCTCGACGATTCGTTTTCACCTCCCAAATTTATTCAATTCTCAACCATGCTATCAATCTCACAAATCCACCACAAATAGCACCATGCCTCCGTCCCCAACCCGCCGTCCTTTTGCAACGTTGCAATCTAATCAACACTTTGCAGTCGCTCGTCGTCCCGTCGACGCCGTCCCCGCTGTCCAGTTACTCCCTCAACAAACTACCAAGCAAAACGCGTCAAAGTCATCAGCTACAAATCATCCTTTTCCCATATTTCGTGTCGATTCATTGCCAGACAACCGCCCCCAATCAACGAAATCGAAACCTTACGTTTCTCACACCGTAGTCCCATACATTACTCCGGCAACAGTAGAAACAGAGCTACACAAATTATCTAATCATCGTTGGGACGTCCCAACACTTCGACCCAATCAGGTGTACGCTTTGTCGTTTATATTTGACAATAAAAATTCATCCGGTACTGTTCTATTCGTTGACAAGACGGGGGGTGGAAAGTCACATGTGATGAGATGTGCTGGATGTTTTACTCGCGGCGTTGTTTTGGTCATCATCCCATTACTCGCTTTGGCAGCCGATGTATTCTTGAAGTTTATTACAACAAAAGACACTCACGGCACAATCGACGCCATTCATTACGACGAGGACATTGAATCAGACGCCGAGCTTCGTGAATTTTTGATTGGAGATTTGCTGTCTGTTAGGATAGGGACAAAACGTACTGTCTTCCTGTTCATATCCCCCCACCGACTGGTTCGTGACAGAAACTTGCGAGACTGTCTGTTTACATTGCATGCTAGAGGTTTGTTTCGGTACATTATGCTTGATGAGTTTCATCTATTCTGTGAACACTCACAATTTCGCCCTGAGATCAAACAATTAAGCCAGGAGTTCATCAAGCCTTTGATGGCACGGAGGAAGCCTCCTTATCTGCTCGCCACAACCGCTACATGTACTGTCGACAACATTGCAACATTCAAGGACTTGACAGGTGTCAATTTTTCTAAACAGCATCAAGTGTGGTCTAAGCCCTCGGCTTTCCGCCAGAGGAATATTAAAATGTCACTCTGTGTAGCCAACAAGATCTCTCAACCATCCACCGACGAAGTTACCAAGTTCATGAAAACCAACGAGTCGGCATCTTTCATAATCTACACAAACACGGCCGCTCTCAGCAAGAAAATCCACGAGGACCTGCGTGAAAAATTTGACGCCAATTCTATTCATGCAGATGTGATACTAGTGAACGGTGAACAACATGCACTTGAAAAATTCCATTACACTAGGGCGTTCTGTGCTGAGAGTCTCAAGGAAATAGATCCATCAATCAATGTTCAAGGTTTGATTGCCAATTCAGCCGCTGATGCCGGGCTAGACCATCCAAAGTTGCTCTATCTACTTATGGCTCAATTGCCGCGCGGACTCCAGTCATTCATCCAGCGCCGAGGTCGATTGTCAAGGCAAGGTGAAGACTCTAGTTGTCACCTCGTTTGTTCTTTTGATGACATATTTTACACACTTGTACAGATCGAAACTGGGCGTTTCGAAAACAAAGACAACGAACACCTTTCTTCTGAAGAGAGAAAGTGGAGTGTAGATTCGAGCCGGCGTCAGTTTGCAACTATGCTACGTCTCATTTCTCTCAACAGAGGATGCTGGCATTCAAGGATCGAGTTCTTCTGTGCGCGTGGGTATTTGCCAAGCTATACCGTCCCTGAGGGCGAAGAGTTTCCGTCCTGCGGCGTGTCATGTCCTGTGTGTGATGGTGACTGGTCCACCTATTTCAAACCAATACATCTTGAAGGTTTGATTAAGTTCTTGGACTCTGATTGTGTCAATCGCACATTTCCGATTCAGTTCGAAAAGTTTCGTTGTCCCCAGGTTGTGTCTCTTTTTTGGGAAAAGGACGTGGCCTTGCAATTGATTTATGACAGGAAGCAAGGATCCATTAGAAGGTTTCATGTTGAATGCCTTGTCCTACAATTGTTTGCCTTGGAAGTCTTCTGTGTCAGTAATGTCAACTCACAAGGAGACGGTGTGGTGGAGTTGGTGCGGGACAAGTACAATGGGGTGTCTTATAATCTTGAGCGCTACAAAAATGCAAAGGCTTATGGAGGTATGAAGTTATTTGACTGTGGTGTTTCAAGAAAATATAAATATGATGAGCTTATGAAAAGTGATTCTCTTAAGTGAATAATGCATTTCTTTTCATTTAAATTAATAAGACATTTATATACACAAATTAACCAAATCGCGACATAGACTGTGTCATTGTCAAGAACGAAGTCTCTTCTACATCGTCCTTCTCCTCGTCAAGCCTGGTGTTTCTTTTCTCTCGCCCACTTCTGTCCACTAGTTTTCCAATGGCATCAATCAAATTGCATTCCCTCATGTACCTCTCCTGATGGTTCACCCGCTTCTGTTTAACATTATCTTTCGTTAAGAGCAACTCACCCTTTTTCCAAATGTCTTTGCTGCAATTTACATTAAAACCCTTCTGCTCTGTCTCCTTCTTATCATTTTCTTCCATAGCTAGTTCCTCTACATCAATGTCATCACGATTCTGCAATCTATCATCTTCCTCTTCGGCAGCTGTCTGTGTTTCACTTGTTTCATTCTCATTTTCTGCACTTACGGCTGCACGGTCCTCTTCTGACATTGTCGTTGTGTCTACATCGTCTTGTTCAAGAATGCATTGTCTAAGCGTACTCAAAATGCGGTCGGACTCGTACTCGCGACGATCGATTCCACGCTCATCCACCGACTTCAGCTGGAGATTAGTAGTGCATGTTTTGGCAGTTCTGGACACCATGGATTTATCTAACTTGCGACCATTGACAAGCCTGCCAGTGTCCATTTTGGCAAATAGCTCATAGATGATTGTTAATTGCGGTTTGTCAGTCTTTTTAGAAGCTGAACGTTTGGCTTTGATGGGACGAATTGGTTTTATGGTGTAGAACTTGGCAATGGTGTTTTTTGCTTTCTTTGCAATACCAACATATTTACTGTTGTCGACGAAAGCATTCTTTGTTCTGGGCATGGGGAAACGGGAGTAATCTGCATTAAACAACTCCATTTTTTCATCCTTTGCGTGCGCTCCTTTTCCCGTCGATCCATGAAAAGGTCGAGAGCAGCAATTAATCCGTGCGGTTTGTGTCTGTTGGAAAGTAAACTTCTGGAACAATGATTCTTGCTGGCGCCAATGTCTTTCCAAGTATCTATTCGCACCAACAACACGCCATACGGGAGCAAATCTTTGATAAGACTGTTCAATCATGATGGCATCACATGATCGATATGCATCAACAAATGCAGCAAAATCTCCCGAAAGCATTAAAAAGACTGCACACATTCTCCTCCACTCGTCATTCACGGTTAGCTCAGCCTTCAAGTATTCATCAAACTTCGTGACGCAGAAGCAAAGGAAGTTTTCGTCACCAATCTCACAATCTCCTTCAGTTACTGACTCGTTGAATTGCCGTTGCAGGTTGAAGTATTGTTCAGTGATGAAACGATGGTAGGTAAACTGCAAAAGCACTTGACGTACGAGTAAGACAAGCCGTGCCGTTTGATAGTAACATTTGTTAGTTTCCCGATTGAACCGTTTCCACTTGAGCATTTGGCAGATGGGCAGAAGAAGGATATCGAAAAAGAGTTGAACAATGGCCGACAACATGGATAGACCAGCATGCCAATCACCTGGCAAGTCCATAACCTGCTTAAGACACTTCTCAAAAACGGCAAGTTGTTTGGTAACGTCATTGAAACCTCTACTTTTCAAAGACTGTCGAATCGTTTCATGGATCAAATTGATATTATCTACTGTCTTCACATCCCCAAACAGCAGTACATATTTGTCCAAATCGCCAGTAGAGAAACTGCCATCGTCATTGATTTTCATAATTCCTGTTTTCGTCAGAAGCTCCAAAACAATAGCACCTGTCTCCATTGAAGCAGATTCATCCATTGCATTCAAACCAACAATAATTGTAGGAGTGACTTCGTCTGCTTTTGGGTTCCACTTTGCTACAGCATCGCGCTGAAAGTCCTTTGCATTTTTGAACAACTTTCTACAATGAGACGTTCGACAGAGGTTCGTAAATTCAGTCACTGCGGCTCTGTTGAAGGTTTTGGGGAAATGGCGAGGTAGGGCGTTGGCGTCGACGAAAATCTTGTACAATGAATTCAAACCTCCAGCCATATCAACCATTTTGCTGTATTGCTTCACTCTCTCGCCAGTAAAATCAGGTCCACTGCTAAGCGACTGTTTGTGTGCGGCGAATAATTTGTTGTACAAAAAGCTGTCCATCTCCTCATAGGCTGCCATTCCATCTGGGGACACATACGGTTGATTGAGATTGTATAATAAATCAGGGCATTTTTTGCTATTGAATGCAGGATTGTCATACACCCATGCCTCCTCTGCCAATTGATTGGTACCAGATACAAAGTTGCTGCTATGGCCACCTCTCTGATTTTTCAACCGCTGACCTCGTTGGAAGTTATCGATGATGAAAATAATGACAACTGCCGCTCTGTAGCAGTTTTGGATACTCTCAACACATCTACTGTCGAAAAGACTGGACAACAACCGATCACGACTGCGAGTGCTGAGATGTGCACCCCAATAGTTGAGACAATCAAAGGCAGTCCGACCCACGCCCCAAGCTAAGAGTCCAATGGACTCGATCATGGCCCACCAATTAAGCAAGCGAGGATTCCTCTGCCTAAAATTAGCAAACATTTGGTGCATAACCATGCGACATTTTCCCTTGATGAGATGGTTGTACCTTGAATGGCAATCGTCAACACCTCGCAAATCTGAAAAAGTTTGCCACATAGACGGAAATCTCTCCTGAACCAAACGAATCCATTCGGTGTACTGAGCCTCAGAAACAATAGGGGACTGCATGTCGTTCCAAGTCGCAACTGCTTTACGAAATGCTTCCTCACACTGTCTGTTAATTGTTTCAAGCATGGATACTTCTGCATCACCCAACTGTTCTACATGTGTGACTCTTTCAATCGGCGCACTGTCAGCCTTCTCCAGTAGCGTTGTCAATATTTGGTTCTCAGATTTGTAATACGCGGCGAGCAACGCCTGTGATGCAGAGTAGTCGCCAACAGTCTCGTCTGACATGGCATGAAGAATGGATCTAACGCTAGGAATTGTAGTTTTCTTAACGAAGAGTTTGGAGTACAATCTGGTATTGGACAAGGGTGGACCGAAAAACCATAGTAACTTGCTGGATCTAACAATGTTCCGCCAGGTCATGGTGAGCTTTACTTCATCCTTCATGCCTTGAAAAATAATACTGAACCCATTATTCCTTTCAAACAACTCCTTCAGCTGCGGCTCTGTAACAAGTCCAGACTTGATGTCATCGTGGAGTGAAGCATTAAGAATGTTTACATCGAAGACGTAGAAGGACTGGGCGTTGAAGGTGACAGGTTTCGGAGTGTTGACGCTCTTCTCCACGGCATGCTGAAATGCATCTTTCCACCATTCGTTTGTGTTGTAAGCCGCAGTTGATTCAATGTAGAGTTTCATAGAAGCACCAGCAGTTAGCTTTATTAAATCCTCGAAATGAAGTCGGCTCAAGCGACGTACGTCGGTCGATTCGAGGGCGTAGGCTTCCTCGTCCACGTCTTCAACCGCAGCGGCCATTTTAGCTGCCTCAGAACGAGTGCGAGGCTGAGAGTCCAACTCGCGTTGGATAGATGCCGCAGTCGAACGGGTTTCTTTGAATCGATTATGAATTTGTTTGGTGAATCGTGCTCGAAACTCTTTGAACGAATCGCCTTCTGCAACGTTAGACACAGACGCTGCAATTCGATCTTCTCTTGCCCAAACATGGAAGCCATTATTGAGACATGCATCTCTGTTGTCCAAATTTGTTTGGGGCGTTGCAGAGGGGGGAGTGTTGGCAACGTTGATGGAGGATTGAGGAGTGGGCAAGAGTAGACATCGTCCGGCGGCACTTGGTGTGTGAGATAAGAGGAGGGATTCGGTTGAAGGAGTAGGTTGCTGTGGCGTTGGCTTTTTAGTAGAGGAAGCCTCTAAATTGTCACCAGGACGCTTGGTTGAAATGTCGGCTCGAGGGGGGACTATATTCCGTGCTGCTGACGATGGAACGCCGCGGTGTGCTTCGGCGATGGCCCCGGGGGAGCCGGGGGGTGATGGCGGCGGCGGTGGGGGGTTAGGGTCGGCCATGGTTGTTACGAATTGGTGCAGAAGTGAGGGTTCGTCATGGTGGTTACAGTGCGGTTCATGTGAGGGCGCCATTTCTGCGAGATTAGTGAAACAAAAGATACCAGGCCTCAGTCCGTGGAGGGTAGCGCTACGCGCAACCGGGCATAATCTGTGCCACGGGCGCCCTGCTGACATACAAGGGCACTTTACATCACTCATCCACTACGCGCTACCCTCCGACTGGTGTGGGGTGACGACTATTGACTCTCAAGCAACAATCGGCAACAGAGTTGGGGACAAATTTACCTGCGTAGTTTGACTTTAGCTCTTAAAGGTTCACATCTGTTTCTGGAATTAAATTACCTTTTAAGAACTAAACTCTGTTCCGCAAGATCTTTCAAGAGACCCACTTCTGTTGCCCAAGCCAAGTCGGACATCTATGCATGCTATCATACAACCACTCCATCCATGCACAGGACATGTTTGTTTGGCATCCAAGAGAGATAAAAGTATTGCTCACATCCTCCAAATCAAGCTCGATCTTAGTCTCATAAAATTGAAAATCCGAACCTGAACACAAGTATCTTAATAAAAACAAAGCCTGAACAACTATCTCTCCTTTCTTCACTGATCTCTCACACACACCCCATAATATGAATCTTCTGGCATGCCTCTCCACCCTTGCAATTCTTACTATTGAATCTGTTTATGCTCAAGATGCTCCTGTTGCAGTAAGCTGTGAACAGGACGTATATGCTCTATGTGCCTATGCCAACTGTACAATGAATGTGGATACCAAAACAGCCAACTGTCCATGTTACAGCATCAGTGGCTCATCATTGGCCCGTATTGATGTAATACCCAATGAAGAAGTTAGGCAAGAAACACTTGACAAATGTACAGATGCCACGTCATGTTCAGACAACAATGCTCCCATTTGCAAAGCCATTTCTGACGGTACTCTTTGGCCTAATGCCGATGCCGTATCAACATTCTCTCGTGAACTCGAAGTTGAGAATGGAGTTGTACTAAACGAAGACGGAGAGCGTGATGTTCCTACTTGGAAGTGCGCTGTTTCTAAAAGGGAGGCGCGGTTAGTTCCCAATTGTATGCTCGCTCCATGTCGGGCATTGGATAAACCAGTTACAAATCCTTACTTTGCTGGTGAAGCTACCATGGAATGCACATGTCCTTTGATTCGAGCAAATAGTGATTATCCCATTTTTGGTGGACTGCAGAATCCGTGCGGTGAGCCGGCTTTGGTCAATACGGCTGGTCCAACACTCAATGCACATGCTATGAATCGAGAGGCTGTGAAATTGGCTTGGAATGCAGTAGCTAAGGATTTTAATGCTTATGGCAGTTCACCAAACGCAAGTCCAATGGAAGTTGACGGATCGGAGGTACAAAAGGCAGCTCATAACAGCGGTTCGTCTTTACCTTTATCGGCCACTGTCATTGTGCTGTTGATGTCTAGCGTGTTCTTGTAATGTCATTATCACGTATAAGCCTAGCACTCGTGTAGCATTAATAATAAAAACTTCAACATGTGAAATTGTTACACAAATCAAGGATCAGATGAACCGATGGGAGTGTTGTTGGGGTATTTTGTCTCAAGTCTTGTCGAAGGCGAATGCTGGATGAAGAAGAGTGAAGTGCAATGTACCATCAATAAGTGATGACTTTCTGTCAAGTATGTTCATAAAATAATAACATTGGAAATGACAATCCATTTATAGCCAATTATTTGACAAACTGTACCACAAAACAAATCAGACGCGTAGAGTCGACGGCGATTTGAATGCCCTGGACATTGAGATCAAGTCCAATGGCTCCTATTAGATCAGTGACAGTGTTGTTGTTATGGCTATGTTGAAGATCATGGTCATCAACAAGGTGAACATTAGACTATATAGAGAACTGTTCATTAGTTAACTACTCCAATAGTTAAAAGTAGATCGCCACAGCCGGAAAGAGTCTCAAACACAACATGAACATGGTATTAATATGAAGAATAGCAATAAGAGAGCGAATGCTTAAGGTAGTGTATTATGTAACTCATTCTATTCCTCTCTCTCAACCCATAAAAATTGTGCACTATGAAAGACTATGAACCTGTCTCATAAATGATTAAAGCTCTAAGATGCGATTATGTGTAAATTAATCGCCAAAGACAGAATGCTAATACAGTGGGAACCAACCTAGCCTTGAGTTGTCAGTGATAACTAAAACAAGCAAAAAGTTAAGCAAAATGAAGTGCATGCTGCACAATGACACTTCAAACAAGCTTGTTGAGGACTGACTTTAAATAGACCATATATTCAAACCTTAAATGATATTCAAAGCCATCTTTGCAGTAGTTTACAATTTTACCTTTACATTATTATTGTGTTGTCAAGATGAAATTAAAGGTAAGATTCGCTCATGTAGAGAACACTATTAATACCTTTAAAGTATCCTTTCAGAAAGGTTTCTTTTGTTCTCATTGTTTCCCGTCTGTCCAGGCACCCGACGAGTATTCCCTTGCCCTGCATTTAGTTACACAAGAGCAAGCAAGAGCCACGATCGTTGTTGTATAGTAAGTAATCTAGATAGAGACAGACAGGATAGAGGATGAACGATCACAGCTTCCTTGTAGGTACAACTCTCTCTCCATTGCACCAACAACAGTTTTAGTTCAAACAAGGCGCAGCAACCTGGGCTTCTTTACTAAGATGCAGCTGGTTATTTCAGTTGAAAGAGGGAGGGCAAATGATCACAGCCATCTCATCACCACTCCTCTTTTCATAGAAACAACCAAAATGAAGTGTTGCGGTTTGTGGTCAAGTTCCAGATTGCCGCTAATTTTATTTGCTTGATTTTAATTTTTGCTCATCACTCTATGACGGCCACAAGTTAAAGATCATTTATGTGTTTGCATCTCCCACCTGGGGCTCATTCCACTAGGTTGCAGCTCCCTGTAGCAGATTACTTAGTAGAATCATCCCCCAGTGTAATTAAAATGACTGCATATGTTATCATCTCTAGACAGTCCTTGTGTAGATAAGTGACCCCAGATAGGGCAAATGACTCTCTAGATGGGCACCATGAAGATGTCGTCAGGTGAAAAGCGTGACATTCACACGAACAACACCAACCACTCTCAAATCCAGGAGGGCAAGTCATTTCCTCCGACCCTCATTATTTGTCCTCTGTACTCCAAAGTCACCCCATCTAAGCCTTAATCAACACAATCTTCAGCCATAGTCCATCACTGCAGTTCCTCAGCACACAGTCATTTTTTTCTGCCATGGGCCACAAATCACTGTATTTCTACCTCTGACCTTTTCATTTTCATAATCAAGTCAGTTCTCCATACTCTGTAGCCCCCTTTGTTGATGTAGCACTCCACTATATTCAGCCACAGTGAGTTGCCGCATCCCCTCAATACCCTCATCTTCACTGACGTTGGTCTCAAATAGAAAATTAGTTGTGGCCACCTTGGGCCACCCTGTGTAAGCCTGTTATTATATGATTTCATAAGGTAAACACACAATAGCAATGTGTTGGAATAATTTAATGTACTGAAATAATTTTAATCCTCTGTAGATCCATTCAATCATTCACCATTTAAAAAACAGCCACCTGCAATGCGGTATGCGGTTCATTGACATTAAAATTGAGCAAGAGAACGACCTTCAAAGTTTTTGTTCATATCATACATTTTACACCCAATTTACTTTGCAATTCGGAGATACTTGATGTTTAGGTTAGAGCTTGTGATTTTAGGTTAGGTGTTGTCATTCTTGAGAGCTAGGATAACAATAACTTGTTAGTTGTACGGCTTGAGAGTGTGACATCAAGTGAGGTAGAGTAAATAATATTCCTATCTACTCCTATATAGTCATACTATGTGTGATATCTAATATTCGGGAATACAGCATTTCAGCATTTCACTTATCATCAATTGTCCAACTAAGGCGCGACAAAATTTGTGAATGACTGCTCCACCATCTTCAGCCATAGTGAGTTGCTGGCCACGAATAGAAAATTAATTGTGACTACCCTGTGTTAGCCTGCCATTTTATGCTTTATAAGGTAAATGCACAATATCTTTTAGCAACGTCGACACCATATCTAGCCCTCCACTTGAAATCTACATAAGTATGAATTTTGTATTTCTAGAACAGTCATGGTGCCTGCAGGGCACCTGTTGGTCCTGCGGGCAAGCCGCAGGCGCTAGTGCCCGGCAGTGATCTCTCACGACTCACGATCACAGATTTTCATCACATCAATCAACACCATGTCCAATGTCCAACAAAGACAATGATCTCATCCATGATAATGCGGGACACATCCCCGAACAAAAGGATGAAGCCCCCGAAAACAAAGTCTCCGCCAAACCCACCGATGATGAAGCCTACGTCGATCCCACCGGCAGAGACGCTGTCAACGATGAAGATGCCATAACGGAGCCGGAGCGCGCCAAAACCACCGGCCTCGAGAGTGAGCTGGGAGATGGTGTTAGCACATCGTCGAACAAGAGGTTAAGGATCAAAGGACCGCTATACACCGTTTCACTTGAAGAGAAACGTAAGCAACTGGCGAAGATTGGGCTAAGACCTGGACAGAAGGTCTATCGCAATTGGAAAAAAACGAGCACCGATCCAGAGAAGGAACCTGTAAGATACAACTCCCATTCTATGAGTGAATTGAGTATTTTGCAGGATCAGATGAAACTATGGGACAGTTTCTATCATGTCAAGTCTTGTCAAGGGCGAGAGCGGATGCTGGATGAACAAGAGTGATGTGTATCTTTACCATCAAATACAGAGTGACGTGCAACTTTATCATAAATGATTGATGTCTTTCTGTTCAAGTATGTTCATAAAATAATAGCATTGGCAACGGCAAACCATTTATTTTACAAACTATACAACACAAATCAAGTCCCGAAGGTGCCTAGAGGCAGCTATGTACTTTGTGTTGCTAGTTTTTTGACTCCTTTACTAATTGTCCTAGTAGGCCGTCAACACTTTCTACTTCATTATTTCACTGAGTAGTTCCAATAAGTCATCGCCTTTTTCTGTAAGCTGATGCAGGTTCTTGTATTGCTCTTGTCTTGAGCTGCATTACTAGATGGCGAAGAAACACCACTTACGTAAAGTCATTCAACTCTAGACAGAGCTGGGCGTTAATGAAACCCTCAAATGGTTTAGTAGAACCTCACAGCCATAAATGAATCTCGAACACAACACATAGTATTAATTAGAATGGTTAATACGAAGAATAGCAATTAGAGCGAATGCTTTAAGGTAGTATATATTATGTAAGATGCATTCCATTCCTCTCTCTCAACCCATAAAAATTGTGCACTATGAACAAAGGTTTATACACTCTCTCTTTTCTCTAAGGTTCCAAAAAGATCATCATTTGTTGTCAACATCCTACAACAAATTCATCACAGATTAATTCACCGGCGAAGAAAACTTTGGTTCACTACTCTTATTATCCCCCTTGGTATTCCCCCCAGTCGTCACCGTAATCACCGCATTATTAGTCCCATTCACCGTAGTCAAAGTCTTGGTATCTACTACTGAAGTAGTATCCTTCTTAATCACACCAGGTGACATGGGAACTTTTCCATTGTTAATATCAAAACATTGACATGTAGTATAAAACATGTGATTTACGGCATTCCCCAATCGTTCTAGTACACCGGGATTTTCACCCTTGTGATCTTGAAGTGTATCGTCGTTAGAGTAGTCAAAGTAATTTTCTTCGGCGGCAGTGTTGATTACCGTACTGCCCATTCGCCATAGTCCACCTGGCAAGGGACTTAGACCACCAGTGTCGTAGTCTTTGGTAAAGAGGGATCCATGTCCGGTTATGGAACTGATGGATGTCATGGCTAGTGAGGCGGAGCCTTCGGATGCTGTTCGGGTTAGGGGTTGGGGACGGGTTTTGACGTGGATTTCTGCGTAGAGATGGTTGGGGTTGTCGTAGTCTTCGTCATAGTGGTGTTGGGCTTGTTGTTGTTGGAGCTTTCTTTGTTGGTCCTTGAGGGCTTGATGTTGCTGCTGCTGCATTTGTTGTTGCTGCATTTGCTTCTGCTGCTTCTTTCGGGTCTTGTTATTAGTAGGAGATGGTGGAACAATAGCATCTTCCATAAAGAACTCAGGATGAAGACTCTTTCTTTGAGTATGAGGCGGTTCATTTGGTGATTCTGACTGTTTCGTTTCAAGGGGTGATGGTGTGGTGGGTACAGCGGCATCATGCTTAGAGACATTGCTTCCCTCTCGTCTTGTTGGCAGTGTGGTACTTGTAGATGTCACATTATCCTTCCCTTGAGTAGCACTGCTTGGACCCGTAATGGCAGTTGCCATGGATGATTGAAAAGTACTGCTTTGTGTGAACCCCATGAGATCATAGCCTTGAGAATAGTATTCGCCTTGAGAGTTGGCTTCTGATGGTGCCGATTCATTAGCTTTTCCAGATTCGGGTGTTTTGATAGTAGAGGCTGATAAGTTATCAACTAACTTTGGTACAGCATCTACTGAGATTCGTCTGTATGCATGTACAAAATTGAATAGAAATGAGACCATATACAGAACATGAGATGTGTTAAAGTGCACAAGATGTGCAAACTGACAGTACACTTGAAAAATATAGAAGAAACACAAGCAAAGACACATGACATGCACAAATCATATGTTCACTTGGTTGCAAAACGAGGCAATCGAGGTCTCGACAGCCAAGTCAATGTGCATATGATAGGTACACAGCTCAAAACACATGTGTCACAAGTCCAACTAAGCTCATTTTCATGCATTGAAGAAACCCAAGAAGCTCCTCAAATGAAGCCCTGAACTGCATACACTTCAACCTGTGTACACAGTAAGTACTAACCTAGACCTCTGTCTCTCAGTAATCAACTGAACAAACCCATCCTTCTCCTCATCTTCCTTCACACTCTCATCATCATCATCACCACCCTCCTTCTCTTCTTTCCCACCCTTCTTCTCTGCCAAAGGCAATCCCGGAACACCCCGTGGAACACTGCCAATAGTCCCCCCACCACAAGATTTGAAACAGGGACTAGGCGTGGCAACGTTCCCACTTCCCGTCCACTGACTTGATGTAGCACAAGAATAGCTGAATTCATCTTGGTTAGATGCCGCTGTTTTCAATCCAGCACTGGAGGGGGTTAGCGTGAAGCTAGGCGAGAGTGTAGAATTAACAGTCGATAGCGTGGTGCTAGCTGTTCCAACCGTAGCCTTACTACGAGCAATCGAAGGCAATGCAATCTTATCATACGTCGGTGATGACTTGGAGGGAGTCCCATTGAATTCGGGTGTGAATTCAAACAGGGGAAAGTCGACTGTTGTCTTGTTGGGGCTAATGTTGACATCGGTTGATGAGGTTGCTTCGATGGTGGAAGTGACGAGGGCACTTTTGGAGAGGTGGCTGCTTCGTTTGGGTTTTAGAATTCGTTTGGCTGTGGTCCATAGTTTCTTTGGGGGGTTGGCTCCTGTTGCAGCTGATGGGGTGACTGCTGAAGAGGTCGATGTGTGAATGCTGCTCGATGAAGTTCCCGTCATGATTGATTCAGAAGAGCAGCTATTCAGATGAACTGGTTCAGGTGAACCACTTTGATGGATGCTGCAAACTAACGGCTGATTTGCAATTCAATCCACTCTAACTCCCCAAATTAAATCACTGCTTTTCGACCAACTAAATCACCGCAACAAAGCAACTGTTGTCCTTTCTTTCCAATCGTCAAAACGATTTTTAAGCACTCTCTCCTCAAAGACTACTCGAAAACACAACGTCCATCACTTGCCAAATACCAATAGTGCGTTAATGATTCTTCGCTCACAATAAACGTCAGTAGTAAGAGGCTCAAGGTAATAATAATACAAAAGCCGAGCCCAGCTCTTTCTACAATCAATTGCCTCGACAAAAATACCCGCTTGATATCAACAAGATCAGATGTATTAGCGCTGATTTCAACCGCTACAATTTGCATGTGCTTCTTGAATAGCTTCTCGTACAAATCAATACGTGTATGCGGTCCTCTCCACACATACGGTATTACCTAGAGGTAAGCCCTCCCACATACAAAGCACAGGATACCTCATCATATTAATTAAGCTGAATAATGTCCGTTCATTTACAAAAGGTCAATCTTTTACACGTTTCGTAGTAAGATACAGAGAGTTTGACATTTGAATTCAAATTTAATAAGTGGTCGTAATAAAACGTATGGGGATTGAGGTAACATCACGTGAAGGGACAAATACATGTGATTAACATTTAAATATTGAATAATGAAGATTACATATGTTTGAATTGGAGTTTAAATTTTCCGTTTGGATTAAGGGGCCGTTGGGACTTTTGAACGTTTGAGAATAAGTAGTCTGGACATTTTGTGCGCGATGGGTGCGTGGTGGACATTTTTGTGGATACAGCGTTGATGATGTGTAAATTGTGAGTGACGTCGCGGGCCGGCCATGAACAGATGTTGTTGTGACGTGTTAAATCGTAATACTTTTAGAGAGTATGTAAAGCTACGGTGAGTTTTAGCAGTATTTTGTAGCTAATGCAACGGAATGACATTAAAAAAATTTTGGACACCATGTTAGGGAATGAAAATCGGGGCTGTAGACCTCGTAACCTCTA